>PVIR01016921.1:0-35955 GCA_004026965.1 Petromus typicus
TCTTTCCCAAAGAGGTGCACAGCCTGCATTCAGTAATACACTGCTGAAAAAATGAGTGATTGAATAAGTGAAATGTTGCTTCATATATACAAATATTCAAACGCATGCACAGCATTTTCAGTAGATTCCTGCCAGTGTGCGTGTTTTTATCCACTGTTGCCATTAATTGTGATCACAAACAGTTTCAGGCACATAACCTTGAGCTTCCAAGCAAACTCTGAAGTCCTAGGAAATGAGCACTGTGTCTCACTCAGAGTCTTGCAATTAATTCTAATTCCTAAAATACCTTATCTATTGACACTAGGGCTTGCTAGTATGGACCTTTTGGGAAGTTATTACAAACAGGCATAAAAGCAACCAAAGGCTTTACCAAAAGTTAAAAAGCCTTTTTCTAGCTGAGCAGACTTCAAAGTCAAGTTAAAATCTCCATTTTTGTGGTAAGCAAATAATGTTCCTAAAATAAAATATGCAACCAGTGATATTTATTTACAAATGCCCTATGACCACCTTCTAAAACATGTCAAGTGACAGTAGAATTTCAAAGGTACCAGCACTGCTAACAAACTCTGTTAAAAATATTTCCTTTTTGTGATAATCCTAGTAAAATGATCTTTACTGCTCTTGCAACTAATCTCTGACTCCAGAGTGAGACAAAATTAATTTGGTTTTGCCTTTATGCCTTTTTTTCTACCTGCAAAAGATGTCTACCAATGCTATGTGAAAACAGAACCTATACAGATCCCATATCCTTAATGTCCTTTAATGAGAGAGTCAAACTCCTTGCCCACCCAGGAAGAGGAAATCAGTTTCTGTAAATGCTGAAAGAAGTGGTCAGCATTAGTATCATGGCTGGAACCACATCAAAGCTACAAGATCTTCCTAAGACTGAAGTCAAAATAATAGACAAAAGTATTCAAAGTACTCTTGTAAATAGAAAAGAAAAAGCATCTACTACCTGCATCCTCACCTGAGGAAAACAAGACGCATCCACATAAATACCAAGCAGTGCACATTAACATCAGTGAGAAAAGAGCAACAAGGACTTTGTCACGCTGAGATCCTGAGTTTGAATCCCAGCTACATCACAGACAAGCTGTAAGGCTCACAGACTTTACTCAGCTTTGGTTTTTTCCATCTACAGAAAGAAGGTAACAGTGCCAGTCCAAAGTTTCCTGTGAGAATTTAGAGATTATCTACGGAAATAACCTGACACACAGCAGGAGCTCAGTAAAGAGCAGCTAACCCATGGGACACATATTGAACTTTCTATTCTGTTTTCATAGCAAGAAATGAAGAGGGAAATAAGAGCTAACAGAGGGCTTCTTAATGCCAACATTCCTCCTGAGGATGTTTACTCCTGCCAGGAATTCTAAAAAACATCAAAACACAAAAGTGAGCTGGCTGGGCTTCCTGTCACATTCCTACATTAGCATTAGCTGATAAAGCCAATGTGTTTTACACTGCAAATAATCTTTGGGAATCCTGGAGAAGAGATGAAAGGGAAGATGGAGGGTAAGGGAGGCAGGAAAAGAGAAGGAAGAATGGAAGGGGGGGAAAGTTGCAGAAAAACCTCCACCAGCTCCGCATGGTTGAAAATTTATTTACAGAAAATAATGATTCTGTCACCTCACATCTGCACTACTTGAGGAAGGTGAAGACTGTCTGCTCTGCTCACCTCTATTTGCCCAGGAGCTAGTTTAGTGTTTGAAATATCAGGGGCATTGAATAAGAAAGTGTTGAATGTGCAGATGAATATAGGAATAAATGCTGTACATGTCTCCAGAGTCACAAATATTCACTCTGCAACCAGGAGCCCAGAAACACAAAGAGCTGCTGTGTGTGTTTATTCTAAATATGTGGAAGCAGGACTCCAGGTGTGAGTCCCAGCCCCAGGTTTGGACTTCGTGGCGCTCACTTAACCGCCTCTGATCCCACAGGATGGTTTAGCCAAATAAATGACCTGAGCGTCCCGAGGGGTGGCCTCAACTTCAGCTCCAGCTCTGTGTCCTCACAGCACTTTGCCTGTGGCTCCAGACTGAAATGCAGAGAAAACGGTTTACAGTCTGAGTTACACGAAAAAGAGAAAAATCAAAGACGGAGCTGAGCGGTGGGGAGTGAATCGCCCTCCAGTGTCTGCTCCCCTGCCGGAGAGATGCTGCATCTCCTTACTCAGTGTCAGGAAAGAACCAGACCAAGAGGTGAAATTCAGTACTAACAAAACAGCAAGAGACTGTAAGATGTGTCAGCAACAGACAGGGTAATATTTTAATTCCAATTTCAATGTAAGCTTTCCTATCAGTAATTAGAACTGTTCAAAACATTGAAGGAATATTGGCTTTTGATATATTAATAATTAATATTTAATCAATGCAAAACAGAACACGTGACCCGCCAAATGCAGATAGCCTCCAGAAATTTTCCCTGGTTGAGTTCTGTTTTGGTCTTTTGAGACAGGTGGAGCCCAGGCTGTCCTTAAGTTCACTATGCAGCCTGGGCTGGCCTCGAACTCTGAGTGCTGAGACGGCAGGCCTGCACCACTGTGCCTGGCACCCGGACGAGTCTTGGGATAATGGTATAAACCACCCCCGGTAGGGTCACAGCAAATTTCTAGGAAAGGTACATTATGGGGGGGTGTGATACCCACATTTATTTTTCAGAAGTATTTTTCTTGATGGATTATTAATTTTAATTTTATGAGTTATATTAAGTAATTTTCCTAATAGGAAAATCAGATATTAAAATTTTAATATGTAATGAGTGTTTTAATGTCAATGGTTTGTCTGTTTACAAGATCTAAAAAACAAAAGCATCAATAAAGTCCTATGTGAAATACAATGAAAATACAAATAAAACTCCATCGTGGAAATAATATTTGCTTCATTTCTCACACCTAAGGCAGACTTCACACATGACAATAGGATGTTCCAGACACAAGTGTCATGTGCACTAACAGCCCTGGACTCAGCCTTTATTTCCTGTTTTGGTAGGCATATATGTCACCTCTCTATACTGTACAATGTCCACTTAGTAGGAAAATAAAATATCAACATATATGTAAAAAGTCTTTAGAATAAACATCAACTGTTTATTAAATTAAAAAACAGCAGCAATAAATTCCTATGTGAACTACAATGAAAATACCCATAAAAATCTGCCACAGAAATGATCTTTAGGGCTGGGGATTTAGCTTAGTGGTTCTGACATATCTGCCTGGCAAATCCAAGTTCACGAGTTTGATCTCTCGTAACCACATACCGCAATGCCAGGCGTGATGGCTCATGCCTGAAATCCCAGCACCTAGCAGGCAGAGACAGGAGGACTGTTGTGAGTTCAAGCCTAACCTGGGCTACACAGTGATTTCAGGGCCAGTCTGAACTACAAAGCGAGATTCTGTCTCAAAAAAACTGAAAAAAAAAGATCTTTCCTTCAATATCGCACCTAAGGCAGTTTTCACACATGCAGACGGCACATTCCATATGCAGGTTACGGTGTCTGCTCACAGCACGTGTGTTTCGGTTTCTTACCTTCTTTAGCAGGACGTATCTGACACCTTGCTGGTCTTGTTTTCTGAAGTGATCCCTGTGATGCTTCACCTGTAAGTTCACTGGTCCAGAATTCTTTTGGGAAGATGCATACTATTCTTCCTCTGTTGTAATTGATCATTTATCAATTCCCACTCCCATCCTCCAAGAAAATTTCTCTGTGATATCTTGTGCTTGTTATATTCTTTATAAACTATGAAACTATTTATGCTTCACATATTTAGGATTAAGTAAAACACAACATTTGGCCAACACAGGGTAACATAACAATGACTGTATCACAAGCCAAGATCTACTCTGTCTTTCATTTTATAAAATGTGGCCATTTCTACCTTTGTGTTGAGGATTCACTATCAATCTTTTTGTTTTTTTGTATATTTGTTTGTTTTGAAACAGGGTCTCGCTATGTAATCCAGGGTAGCCTTAAACTCAACATGTAGCACAGGCTGAGTTTGAAGTCACAGGATCCTCCTGTCTTAGCCTCTTACGGGCTGGGATTACAGGCGTGTACCACCCAGCCTCCCTATCAATGTCATCATTGTGGTGTAACAAAGACAGTATTAATATTACTTTCTTTCTTTCACTATATAAGGGGGCCAATGTTTTCTGAAATCCAAACATTTTACTATACATTTCTGTATTGTGAACTGCATTTTTTTTTCCCCAGGAATCTCAGCTTTGTTCTTGCAAACAGTTCCTATGCTAGTCACCTGGTATTCTTTCAGCAACTATAACATAAATGGGCAACATGTCCAACTTGACATTTGGGTTACTTTTTAAATAGATGCAGCAAGTCTGTTCTCAGTCATGTGCTTTATTACTGTACAAAGCAAAACCTGGTGGGTGAGTTCCAGGATAAATCTCTAAATCCAAGATATAAAATGTCTTTGCATCTACCAAGGCATGTATTTTTTATACCATTACTTAGAAGGTTTACTTGGATTATATTACCAAAAGCTTCAACAACCACAAAATGATGCAGGTTATTTCTCAAATGTCAAGGGCTTAGACAATGTATCAGTTGCTTGACAGTTTGAAACAAAGTTTTCAATAAATGGGTAAAAAGCAGCTAAACTGTCAGAATTTTTTCTTAGAAGGTCTTTTTGTCCTCAGAACCTAGGCAATTTTTTGTTTCTGTTGTATTTTGAGACAGGGTCTTACTATGTAGTTTAGGCTGGCCTTAAACTTGCTGTGATCCTCCTGTTTCAGCCTCCCACCTGCTGAGATGATAGGCTTGCGCCACCATGCCCAGCTTCTGTAGGCAATTTTGAAGGAAACCAAATCTCTTGAATATCATTATTCTTCTAAATGTCTCAGTACTGCTCCATAAATCCTTCAGATTGTGGTGATTAGAGTGAAGAAGTTCTGTGATGAAGACAGTTCGGATAGAGGGTGTCATGATACATATATTTTTAGTATCACTATTTTCTTGTATTTAATCATTACAGTATTTTGAAACATCTTGAAACACATAATACACTACAGTTTCTAACACTGAATCACAGTGGTGGAATTTCCCCTCTGCAAGAGCCTAATAATGTTTTCTGACCTGCTTCTAACTTTGGATGGTTCAGGTAGACATAACCATTCTGTAGCACCTTGACTGGCCAAGTCTTTATTCACATGACGTCTCCCCCCATCTCAGTCCCCCGGTACTTCTGCCTGTCATGTCTCCACCTGTCATATCAGTCATCTCTTACTGCTTTGGCTCACACGGTCCAAGTCCTCATCAGTGGCCACGTCACCTGATGACTCATTTTCAACCTCCTCCCGAAATTGTGAAAGTAGATTTTTATGTGACATTGCACTGAACTGGGCTACTTCAAAAGAAAAAAATAATTTAATTTAAAATTATAAATGCACAGAACTGTAATACAGAGCATGAACTTTACACATGTGTATATGCCTCGCTGTTCTCGTGCTGAGTTGGTGAACCACGTAAAGATTGCTTCTCACATTCTCCCCAGCCCAGCTACCAAGACACGGAACTAGCTGTCACCATGCTAAAGTGTGTACCCATAAGTGAGATACATGGGACACAGATGTGGAAATGCCATATCGTTTCTCCACTATGAAAAGCTGAAGGTGTAAATGAGTCTCATACTATATAATAGGTACTGTGAGGTAGGAGCAAAATGTCTAAAAGGAGAAAGGAGTAGGGGAAAGGAAAGGAAAAACACTAAAGATTTTTAAAAAGGAAACAAGGGCCAGGGATTCAGCTCAGTGGTTCAGGCCCCTGCCTTGCAAGTGCAAGGGCCCGGGTTTGATCCCCGGTAACCACATACCATACTGGGCGTGCTCATGCCCAGCAGCAATCAGTACCACGTACCACAGTGCTGGGCGTGGTGGCTCACGCCTGTGATCCCAGCACTCGGGAGGCAGAGGCAGGAGGATTGCTGTGATGTGAGTTTGAGGCTGAGCTCAGGGCCAGCCTCAACTACAAAAGCGAGACCCTGTCTCAAAAAAACAAAAAACAAACAAACAAACAAACAAAAAAAGGAAACAAGGCATATATATATATATATGAGGTGCGGGGTTTGTAGGGAGGGCAGGGGAAAGGGAAAAAACTAGAATAAAGATGTAATCATGTACAGGTACACATTCTCAATGTTGAGTGTGATCACAATGTACGTGTATTTTCATAAATAGTATGGTATGGGAATCTGACACTGTATAAGGAAATGAGATTAAATTTTTGTTTTCATGACTCAGAATATAAGATCAGTGGTAGAGAGTGCATGAAGCTCTAGGTTCAGTACCCAGCACCACTCAAAAAATTTGTGTGTTTTTGAAGAGGAGCTCTCTCTAGAATAATTTACATACCTACTGATGCCAAAATAGAGCTATGAGGATGAAATTTAATTGCATATATTAAAATGCTTTGCAAATATTTGAGTGTACATATGATGACAGCGTTGCTTTCTCAGCCAGTATACATATAGCCAAATCACCTTCCCGCTCTTTCCTATCTTTCTACTGGAAGCAAGATTTTTTCCTCTTTCATTCTTAAACTAATGAGATTGTGAAAAGCATTCTCATCTTCTCAGAAGCCACCATATCTCATGAGTGAAGTGATTTATTGATAGTAATTACATTACAAAGATTTATACATCATTTGAGCATCATTCAGGAAAAAAAAAGATATAGCATTAGTATGCTACTGCTGTTATTAAACCCCTCAGACTCATTGATTGACAATATAAAGATCAACCACTTGTTCTGGTAAGTAATTAACTTACTCTTTCCCATAGCACTCACTCACCCTTAGCGTGATCCTTTTCTTATTGGCAGTGAGAGTCCCCAAGAATATATTGAAAAAGGCTACTAAAAAGGTGATGCCAAATGACAAAAGTCATTATCATTGTATAATCATGTTAATATCTAATTTGCTGCCACTGGATCATTAAAGTGCCAGTTATACATCTCTGTTGTAATGTTTTCATAAAAAACAATCATGCATTTGTTACCTTTATAATTCCTGAGGTAATTATACAACAAACTGAAGTTATATTTCTTCAGTAACTTGGCCAACTTCACAATCACAGTGGAGGCTGCAATGGCTGGGAAATTAACACACCAGAGCCTTCTCATTACAGCCGAAACCATATGTTCTCAGCCGGGTGGTATAAAGGTCTAGAGGGCCATTCCATGGGATGGAACTGTGACACTGTGACAGACTGGGACTTGCCTCCATAAGATAGCTACCCCTTTGGTTCATTTTTCCTCAGGTAGAAGTCAAGTCGGAAAAGGGGGAAAACCTCCCGAGAACAAGAAGATGGTTTATGGATCACATGTTCATCACTGGCCAGGGAGAGGCCACAGTTCTAGGTGTTTGCAGTAAGTGCGTCCCTGCTGGAGCAGCTGAAGCAACTCCACAGCACAGCGAGGGAGGCTGAAAGGGTGCAGAAAGAAGACAGTGTTCCAGGCTGTGCTTTTATTACCATGCATCAAATTCTGTGAATCCCAGATCATCAATCTCTTTAACATAGATATAAAATCCATTCTGCAGATAGAATTCAAAGAGCCCCTTGCCCCTGTCATTATGAGTTTCTGGGCTGAGATTTAGGGTACTTGTGCAGCATGCACCGGCCGGGGTTTAATCCCCCCATACCCTCTAGTAGAAAGATGAGAAAGGGTAGGAAGGTGATATGGCTATATGCAAACTGGCTGAGAAAGAAATGGTGTCATCATGTGTATACACATACAACAGCAAGAGGGAAATGAGTTTTAGTGTGATCACAGTATCTTCTCTTATCACTAAGCTGCCCTCTCTTCGCCATGTTTGTTATGTATAAGACTGAAGCAACCACACCCAGCTTCACATGTGAAGGAGAAAGCCGTTCAATACATGGCAGTAGCTTTTCTTTTCCTGTAAGGGATTCTGCACAAGCTGCTTCTCCAGCTCTCACTGTCCTACTGATGTTCCTTTCTTAGCTCTTCACATTGCTCAGTGAAAACCGTCAAACTACAACTCAAAGGCCCATCCAATCCTCATTCTGGTTTGGTAAATGAAGTTTTACGGAAAAGTAGCCATGCCCATTTATTTATATATTATCTGTGTCAATGTTCACTGTCCAATTTGTTACACTTAAGCAGCTGTAACAAATTCTAAAATATTTATGACCTGTTCCCTTTCAGAGAAAATTTGCAAACTCTATTTTAGCAGGGTTTATAAAATATGACTTTTCAGAAAGTCTTCCTCACACATAAGAACCTTTATTCTTACATTAATGTTTTCCTTTTCTTTTTCCAATCCTTCTAGATTATAATATCTTGCTTAACTTTAAGGAACATCTCATATAATACTCCCCACTGAGATTTCCCAGAGAAACTCACAAAGCACTTGATAATATATTGTAGGTGAAAGCCAGGCTTTCGCTAAAGTTCAGCCGGGCTCGCTGATTGTGACTCCACCTCATCGTGACTCCACCTCGGCCAAAAGCAGGACTGCCTCTTCAATCAATCTACAATGACCCACCTCTGTGCATGTTTCAACCGATCTGCAACCGTCCCCACTTGTATGTTTATACCCTCTACCGATTACTATATTGCATTAAAGACAGAACAATTCTCAAAATGTTCCCCAGAGTCTGCGTGGTGACTCTGTGTGCTCACCCTCCCGGTCTGGGCCTTCGAACCTGATCTTCAGCCACCTACCACCCAGATGCCGAGGATGATGACAATATCTTTTCTTCTATATACTGATAAAGAGTCACCTTCCGAGTGGATCCCAAAAGTCCATTCACCCCTTCATGTAACAGGCATTTGGCAGAAGTCTCTGTTGAGTGCCAACGCTGGATGACATTCTGATATGACTCGGAGGTGGGAAGTCTAGCTCATCCCATACAAAGTTAGAAGGAACATAAGAAACACAGAATCATGACCCAGACGGCGAAACAAAATAAGCTTATTAAATAGATTTATCTGAATACATTCCCTCAAAATTCATTTCTTGGAAACTTAATCCCTAAACTTATGTTAATGGTATTTGGATGTGGGATCTCTGGGAAGCAATTTGAATTCAAGTCGTGAGAATGAGGTCCTCACCAAATTAGTGGTGCAGAGTCAGAGATGAGCGAGATGCTCACTGTCCTCATCTTCTGCTATGTTAGGATGCAGCAAGATGGTCCTAACCAAATGCTATGCAGCTGCTGGCACTGTTTTCAGACTTTCTACCATGCAGAATTATGAGTCAAATCAACCATTTCCATAGATTACTCACTCCCAGGTTTTTCATTATAGCAACAAAAATAAAGACATCAGTACTAAAGAAATAGATATAAATGAATTCCCTGACAGAGAATTTAAAATAACTCATAAGATGCTCGGTGAGCTCAAGAAAACAGCAAACAAAATTAGAATACCAACAAAGAAATAGAAAATATAAAACAAAACCAAACAGAAATGTTGGAGTTGAATAATATAAGAAATACTTTAAAAATTCACTAGAGAGCTTCAACAATAAACAAATCAGGCTGACGGTAGAGAAATTATACATGTGAAATTATACAACCAGGACAGAATAGGAAAAAAAAATATATCAGAATAGGAAAAAAAAACCAGCAAAGAAAATCTGTGGAACACCATCAACTAAACCAGTATATGCACTATGGGAACCTCAGAAAAAAAGAAATAATGGATCAGAAAGCTTATTAAAGGAAAGTGGTAGAAAGCTTCTCAACTCGGGGAAAAGAAACTGACATTCAAATTCAAAAGCTTAAGTAGTTGAGTCCAAAAATTCCATATTAAAATCTTTTGACAAACAAATTATCAAAAGTCAAAGACAAAAAGAAATTTCTATACCAAGAATAAGACTATCTGTGGATTTCACAACTCTGCAGTCCAGGAGGGAGTGGGTTGCATATTTAAAGTACTTAAAAGAACACTAATCTCCTTAATGAACATTGATGCAAAACTCCTCATTAAGATACTGGCAAACAGAATACAGAGAATCATCAAGAAGATCATACACCCTGACCAAGTTGGATTCATCCCAGGGATACAAGGATGGTTCAACATATGTAAATCAATAAACATAATACACTACATAAATAGACTCAAGGACAAAAACCACATGGTCATCTCAATAGATGCAGAAAAGGCATTCGACAAAATCCAACACCCATTAATGATCAAAATCCTATAGAAAATCGAATAGATGGACTTTATCTCAACCTAATAAAAGCTATTTACAAGAAACCAACAGCCAGTATCACCCTAAATAGTCAAAACTTGAAACAGGAACAAGACAACGATGTCCACTCTCACCATTCTTATTCATTTTGGTGCTAGAAACACTAGCCACAGCAATTAGACAAGAGAAAAAAAAAGAATAAATACAGGAAAAGAAGGAGTTAAACTGTTACTATGTGTTGGTGACATGACACTTTATATAAAACATCCTAAAACTCAAAGGACTGCTAGACTTAATTGGCAAGTTTAGTGACATAGCCAGATACAAGGTCAATGCTCAAAAAACAATAGCCTTTGTATACACGAATAATAGACTCATTGAGAGAGAAATTGGGGAGTCAATCACTTTCACAATAGCATCCAAAAAAAGGAAATATCTGGGAATCAATCTAACAAAGGAGGTAAATGCCTCTACTCTGAAAACTATAACACTGAAAAAGGAGACTGAAATGGATATCAGAAAATAAACACCCCTTTTCCTGGGTAGGAAGAATTAATATTGTCAAAATGGCTATACTCCCACAACTGTTGTATAGATTCAAAGCTACACTGATTGAAATCCCAAAAGTGTATTTCACAGATCTAGAGAAAATAATCCAAAAATTCATTTGAAACCATAGGAGATCTAGACTAGCAAAAGCCATTCTAGGCAACAAGGACATGGCAAGGGGTATCATGATCCCCAACCTGAAACTCTACTACAAAGCCACTATGATAAAACAAAACAAAACAAAACAAAAACAGCTGACAAGGTAATAAACCCAAGGATCAGTAGAATAGACTGGAAGATCCAGAATCATTTTCAGATACACTGTGACATGTCATCTTTGACAAAGGAGTCAAATAGCCTCAATGGAGGAAAGATAGCCTCTTTAAGAAATGGTGCTGGAAAAATAGGACTTTCACCTGCCAAAGACTAAAGCTAGATCTGTTTCTTTTACCGTGTACTAAACTGTAATCAAAGTAGACTAAAGTCGTACATATTAAAACAGAAACACTAAACCTGCTGCAAAACAGGCTATGTAGAATTCTTGGAGATGTTGGCCAAAGGAAAGACTTTATGAACATAACCTCTATAGCACAAGAACTAGCAAAAGGGTTCAACAAATGAGACCTCATCCTATGAAAAAGCTTCTGCCCAGCAAGAGACTACTGGCAGAGCTAAAGGACAATAATTTTTGGGAGAATTTTTTACAAGCTATTTCTCAAACAGCTACTATCTAGAATATACAGAGAGCTTAAAAACATCAATCCTACCCCCACCCCCACAATTTAAAGACCCAATTCAAAAATGGGCATTTTAAATAAATAGACATTTTTCAGAAGAAGTAAAAGCAACTAAGATGCATATGAAGAAATGTTTACGTCACTATTCATTCGAGAGATGAAGATGGAGACAACATTGAGATTTTATTCCACTTCACAAAGAATGGCTGCTATCTCGAAATTAACCAGCAACAAATGCTGGCGAGGCTATGGAGAGAAGGGAACCCTTCTCCACTGTTGGTGGTAATTCAGACTCCTGCAACCACTGTAGAGATTAGTGTAGAGATTGCTTTAAAAACTAGGATTAGAGGTCCCATTTGACCCTGCTGTTCCCCTGCTAGGGATATGCACAAAAGAATTAAATAATTCATATCACAGTGACATACGTGCACCCATGTTCATAGCAGCTCAGGTTGTGATAGTTAAATCTTGGAAACAGGGCCGGGGAGTTAGCTCAGTGGTTCCAGCGCCTGTCTTGCAAGCGCAAGGACCCGGGTTCGATCCCTGGTTACCACATACCATACTGGGCGTGGAGACTCACGCCCAGCAGCAACCAGTACCACATACCACAGTGCCAGGCGTGGTGGCTCACGCCTGTAATCCCAGCACTTGGGAGGCAGAGGCAGGAGGATTGCTGTGATGTGAGTTTGAGGCTGAGCTCAGGGCCAGCCTGAACCACAAAGTGAGACCCTGTCTCAAAAAACCTAAAAAAAAAAAAAAAAATCTTGGAAACAACCCAAATGCCCATCAGCTGGAGACTAGATAAAGAAAAGGTGGTTTTTTAATAAAATGGAGTATTACTCTGCCATAAAGAATGATTGGTTTGAGTCATTTGTACTCAAATGGACGTACTGTGATCACATAATCATAAGTGAAATAAATTGGTCATAGATGTCTAAATACTGTATCTTTTCTCTGGTGTGAGAAACTGAAGATATAAATGAGTTATATAGTGTCTGATAGATACTGGGAAATAGAAAATATTCAAATGGTAAAGGGGGATAGGAGTGTATAATGTGGGAAAAAATGTGATGGTAAAAAAAGGAAACAAAGCTTATGTATATATGGGGCTGGAAGTTATAGGGTTGGAAAGGCAGAGGAATGAGAATAAATGAGAAGATGTGTCATGTATTGGTACAAACTTTCAATGTTGATTGTGATCATGATGTGTATATGCAATGTACCAATAAAATAAATTAATAAAAAGTAAAAAAAATCTAACAGAGAACATTATATCAATCAATAATTCCTTCAAGGGCCAGGGAGTTAGCTCAGTGGTTCCGGTGCCTGTCTTGCAAGCGCAAGGACCTGGGGTTAGATCCCAGGTAACCACATACAATACTGGGTGTGGAGACTCACCCCATCAGTAGCCAGTACCACATACCAGCGCCGGGCGTGGTGGCTCACGCCTGTAAACCCAGCACTCGGGAGGCAGAGGCAGGAGGATTGCTGTGATGTGAGTTGGAGGCTGAGCTCAGGGCCACCCTGAACAACAAAGCGAGACCCTGTCTCAAAAAAACCTCAAAAAAAAAAAAACTCCCTCAAATAGCGAAGAGAAAATAAAGACTCTACCCCATTACACAAAAGTTGAAAGAGTTTGTCACCACTCAAATCACCTTATAAGAAATACTATAGAGTATCCTTCAAGTTGTAACAAAAAATACTGAACAGTGTGAAAATATATCAAAGCACAAAGCTCACTGGTAAAAAATATATATATATACACATATATATATGCAAATATATTTTTAATTCTGATATAAAAGATATATAGGCAAATACACTATTAATTCTGACATAAACATTATGACAATAATATAAAGGCAACTATAAAAATGTTAGTGGTTATACAATATAAAAAGGAGTAATTGTGACAAATAATGAAGTGTGGGGAGAGTAAACGTGTACAGTATTTGTGTGATATCAAAGTTAAATGGATATCAGTTCAAAGCTGATTGTTATAACAACATATTTTAGACAGACCCCAAGATAACTGCAAAAAAGTACCTGTAAAAACACAAAAAAGAAAATAAAGGAATCAAAGTATGTCAACATCATATCAAATACAAGAAAATAGAATAAAACTAGAATAGAGAATATAAAACGTGGAATTAAATGACCAAAGAAAATATGGTAAATTTAGAAACATATGGAAGTTGGACAATATACCTTGAACAACCAAAGGATCAAAGAACAAACAAAAGCAAAATAAAATATATGAGAAAGTGAAAACAAAAGTAAAAAAATGAAACGAAGCAAAAGTAGTATTAAGAGGGCCGGGGAGTTAGCTCAGTGGTTCCGGCACCTGTCTTGCAAGCCCAAGGGCCCGGGTTCGATTCCCTGGTAACCACATAACAATACTGGGTGTGGAGACTCACACCCAGCAGCAACCAGTACCACATACCACAGTGCCGGGCGTGGTGGCTCACGCCTGTAATCCCAGCACTCGGGAGGCAGAGGCAGGAGGATTGCTGTGATGTGAGTTTGAGGCGGAGCTCAGGGCCAGCCTGAACCACAAAGCGAGACCCTGTCTCAAAAAAACCTAAAAAAAAAAAAAAAGTAGTATTAAGAGGGACATTTATGATAAATAGCTGCATCAAAAAAACAAAAAGATGTCACAGAAACAATCCAACTTTGCATTAGAACAAAGAACAAACTAAAGTCAAACGAAGAACTAGAATAAGAACAAAATAATCCCATGTAGCTGAGGGAGGCAATAAGAATAAGAAGTAAAAAACTACAGAAGAGAAAACTTGAAAAATTAGTAAAACTAAGAATTACTTTTTTGTTGTTGTTGTTGTTTTTTGAGATAGGGTCTCGCTTTGTAGTTCAGGCTGGCCCTGAGCTCAGCCTCAAACTCACATCACAGCAATCCTCCTGCCTCTGCCTCCCGAGTGCTGGGATTACAGGCGTGAGCCACCACACCCGGCACTGTGGTATGTGGTACTGATTGCTGTTGGGGTGAGTCTCCATACCCAGTATTGTATATGGTTACCGGGGATCGAACCCGGGTCCTTGCGCTTGCAAGACCGGCGCCGGAACCACTGAGCTAAATCCCTGGCCCCATCTCTAGATTACTTATAACTAATGCAACATAAACTTTTTCACTACATTGTTAAGAAAAGAAAAAGTCTGTACACACTCAGCCAAGATGCATTTTTTAGATTACTTTGAGTGCTGGAGATGTTGTTCAGTGGTAGAGCACTTGCCTTGCAAATGGCAGACTCTGGGCTTGAGCCCAGGCCCCTCAAAAAGATGGATGGATGGATGGATGGACGGACGGACGGACACAGACAGGTTGTATAACTGGTTAATCTGCTAATGCAGGACCCACACATATGAAGAAGGATCAACTCTACTAAAAATGTATATTCACACTTACTATCATAGGTACCATTAAAAAGACAAATAACAGGTGTTGGTGAAGATGTAGGGAAACTGGAACAATCATACAAGGCTGTTGGGAATGTAGAATGGTGCAGCCATCTCGAAAAGGGTTTGTCAGTTCTTGAAAAAGTTAAATCCACAAGTATCGGATGACCCAACAATTTACTCCTCCAGGATACATAACCAAGAAAATTAAGATCAGATATCCACATAGTCTTCCAAAGCAAGATTTTTATAATAACCAAAATGTAGAAACATCTCAAATGTTGGTCAGCTAACGAATGGATAAACAAAGTATGGTTTATTTGTGCAACAAACTATAACCCATCCATGAAAGAGAATGGAGTACTGACGTGAGCTGCAGAAAACGTACCTGAAGACATCACGCTAAGAGGAGGCCCCCGGCGCAAAACGCCACCTGCTGCAGAAGCCCGTTTATACAGATGTCCAGCACGGGTCAGCCCAGGACAGAGGGCAGAGCCCGGAGAGGAGAAGAGAGACTGCTCATGGCTCTAGGGGTGCTTGGGGCGATGAAAACGTTCTGAACTAGATCCCACGATGGTTGCCCAGCTCTGAAAATATACTAAAATTATGCACATAAAAGCAGGAATTTTATATATGAATTACACCCCAAGAATAATATTTTTCAAGCCCCCTTTCAACAAACACGCTGGAGGAAAGCGATCCTGGAAAGGGAGCCGGGAAGACGGCGGGGAATGATTTCACTTCGTTCCTACTGAGAGACTCTAGAAGGAAATGTTTCTTTTTTTAAAATTCAAGAGAACCATAGGCAGTTTCTTAAACACTCGTATTTTAAGTACTACACCAAACAGGAAAGTCATCTAAGCTACAGTGTTTTTCGACAGTTCTGAAAAGAAAGCAAAGAGACTCCCCCCGAAGCGCTGTTCGCAGATTCCTTTCCCGCCAGCGCGGCAGCAGGCCGCAGGGAGCCGCTGCGGTTCTCCCGCGGGAAGCGCCGGCGCAGGCTTTGCGGATGCCCGGGGCCCGGCGCTGCCCGCTGTGCGGTCGGAGGACACGCTCCGCGGCTGAGCCGGGCTTGGAGCGGCCCCAGCGCCCCGCGGGCCCCGTTTCCGCGGCGCGGCCCGAGCCCCTCCCGCTGGGCGAGGTCACGGCCGCTGCCCCGGGGCCGGCTCCGCTCTGTGCGCGCTTGACCACCGGAGGGCACAGCCTCTGCGCTCGCCCGGGGCCAGAGGACCGAGAGCACGCACCGCAGAAACAGGCGCCCGTCAGACACACTGCTGCTGTCTTGGGAGACCCGCCAGGGACTTCTGGGGCTGGAGACGCCACTCTTCCGGGTGGGACGTGAGGACACTAGGGGAGGAAGCAGCCACCGGGACAGAGGGGGGGGGGCAGACGACCTGGCAAGCACCCTCCCAGGAAGACACACACCGCTTCTTCCACTACCTCTCAAAACCCAGGTGCAGGCGGGCTCTTTACAAGGATAGAACAGGGCCAGGTTCCCAGGCCCTGCGACCCCGCGGGACAACACTCACCGCGGGCGCCGGCAGCACTGGCTTTTGTCCGGAGCTCAGAGAAGGACGAGGCCTTCATCTGCGGCTTCCTCTCCCCCAGTCTCTCCCCCAGCGGAGACCCCTTCCTCTCCCCCAGTCTCTCCCCCAGCGGAGACCCCTTATGACCCCTGTGTCATAAGACAGAAGAATCCTGCAAAGCAGCTCCAGCCCCCTACGTCTGGGCGCCTCAAAGCCACCTCCTGTTCTTGCCGCTGGCACGCAGTTCCATTTCTGAGGCCCGCAAATGCTGTGTCCAAACCTCTATTCTTTTTCTAAGCTAAATGGCCTAAGAAAATCTCCCTCTTTCTCAGCCTCAAAAACATTTAGGAGACGCCGATAGAAACGCGCTTGGTTAGAGCAGAGAGAATTAGGAGGATGATAACAACCTCAAATCAGCTGTCGCTGGGGCTGATGGAAGCCGTGGCCAGGTGTGGCGATAGCACCCAGGGTTGTCGGGAAAAAGTCATCAAAAACTTAACACTAGAGATTACCGAGTTTGGAATACCATCCAGTGGACTCTCCGGAAGTGAGCTGAACTTGCTGAGCTGTCTTCCTGTTGCCTAAGTTCACCTTACAGCTTTGTAGGGATAGAAGTTAATTTGTAGAAAATTGATTTAAACACGCAACTGTGGCCCATAGCACCATAAATTTTGTTCCTATATACAATTTTTACCTTGTAGAAATGACAACCCCAACCTTTATATTTTGTTGTTAAATAGGCTATTAATTATTTTGCATCTACTAGCAAATTTATTTTTTCTGTTCCTTGAATTTTTCTTTGACTTGATTTTTAACATCGTGCGTTTCTTCATTGATGAATGAGCCAAGTTATGATATAGTCCGTTCACGTTTCTGTAAGACTCTTGATTTCTCCTTTTGGAAATGTATACTTCAGCAGGACCAAGCCCTGGCAGAAGACCAGCACAGAGCAGAGGAGCATGTTCCTGGACGGGATGAGGCAAGCGCAGCCGTGAAGCAGGGCCGGAAGCAGGAGCACTGGGCACTGAGTCAAGGGGAGGCGGGGCTGGGGGATTGATGGATTCTCGCCTTGCTGGAGCCTCGCTCTCTCTGCCTTGCAGGAGCTGACCAACACGCAGCCCTGCTGCCCTGCTGCCCTGCACCACCAACCCCTCCTCAGAAACAAAAGGCCACCTCCTCATAGCACAGAACGTCATGCCATGCCCTTCCCCGGGGACCCAGAGGCCTCCTTGCATGACGTTCACATAACCAAGGGAGCCCGCTCAAGTGTTCTTTGAAGAATAGGAAACATTTACTTCAAGGTGATTTTTTGTTCCCAACCTGACTATGAATCAGATGCTGCTTTTTAAAAAGAAAGAAAAGGAGAGAACCCTCAACTCCAACCCATGGGCCACCCCTCTTAGCAGCGTCCGTGTGCCCTGCTCAGCTACGAGCTCCGGAAGTGGGCCCACCGCGAGACACCTGAAGCAGCCAGCCGGCACGTGATCGGCACCATCACCTCCAGCTCGCCGCGCCAGAACCTGCAAGCGCTCAGCTGTGCCGAAATGTCAGCTGCTCACCCCCCAAGTGCACTCCTGTTCCCCAGGTCCCCTCTTTTCTCCACGCCCTGACCTCTAGATTGTGCCTCCCATAGCAACACACTTCCTGTTACTTTCCAACTGCTAGGTAGAAAACTCATCACAATCCAACATAGTCTTTAAAAGCAAACCCCCAGATGTTCTCGTCTTGAGAGAGCATAAGCCTAGGGGAACAGTTTAAAGACACGCTGACTGCTTTCCATCCTCACTTGTCCAGGCTGCAGGAGAGTCCCTCGGTCAGCAGCTGGCCGTTCCTTCTCATTTGCTGGGCATCAGGGGACCAGTCAGCCTCTCACTGCAGGTCCGCTGCATGGCCTGCTACGACCTTTCCAGGTGTGACCAAAAATGGCATTCAGCAAGCGAGCCTGCGGTCTCTAGCTGAGCAGAAGGACTCTAAGAAACTACCCACGTGCCTAGAACTGGAGGCAGCTGCAGTCACTGCCTTCCCAGATGGTCCCACTTCCAGCGTTATAGACGCTAGGATAGCTTGATAGCACAACAGAGCTCCCGGCCTAGCGCTGATTTTCTCTTTTGCAACGTGAAGGCAACATGTCGGAGACGTCCTGGTTAGTGTTGCCAAGCTTTAGAGCTCGTGGTGCCTGCCGGAGAACAAGCACACCTCAGGTTCTGACGACGTTTGTGAACGCTTCCAGCGAAGCCCTTGGTCACTTCCAACAGCCGCTGTAGACTTGGTGCGATGTGGGTGTAATTCCAGACACGAGTCGCAAGATGGCAGGCTTCCTCCTCCTAAAGGCGCCCGGAGCTTGAGCGCTCTCGTGACACTGAAATGACAAGCTGTGGGCAGAGTCCCCTCTTCATTTATTAATATTCCCAGGCACAGCTTGGGGAGATCTGCCGGCACTGTGGGGAGCTGATTTGTTTTGGCATCCATTGGGTTTAAGGAGAACAGTTCCCTAATCATTTGTCAGGTGAGGTGCTTTTAAATTTTAGTCCCTGCCCTCACAGAAAAAGAAGGTCTACCCAAAATTTCACGACGTTCACAAGGAGCTTATGTCTGTGGAGAATATTCACCTGCATGTTAACAGCAAAGCAGAGTTCCAGGGAGTAAATAATTTACCCACTGATCAAATAAATGTTGATGTGCACTTATCACACATAAACAACCAGGAGGATTAGATCGTATTAAGCTCAGCTAGCAGATACTGCTTTGTTTCAGTTCTAAGCATAATGCCCACCATCGATGCAGTGTGTCCTTCCTTCTAAAGACTCAGTCACCGACCAAAAGACTCAAGGAAATAAAAATGCAAGAATCTGTTTTAAGTGTCCAGTCACATCTTCAAAAAGCAGAAAGCAGCAAGATCTGTCTCAACTTGTTTAGAAAGAGAGAATTATGCCTTTATACCCACAGGGAATCGACTGCGCAGGCAGGGGCCACTGAGGAGGGACGGGAAGCAAATAAGGACCGCGACCCACTGGGACGGTGCTGACACAGATAGAAATAATCTAGCTTCTCTTGGACAAGGAAGGAGGTGATTTGGTTGCAACTGGATCAAACAAATTTCACAGCAACAAGAACCAGGTAAGAGAGCTAACAAGGGACATTGGAGACACACAAGATATTTGTTTAGAGCCTTCAAAGTATCAAGAGCTTTAAAACGTAGTTAGCACTTAGACCTGGATATTACCTCAGCTCATCCTGTTCATAAAGACACACGCACGGGCCCACCCCCCAGACCTAGTGATGAGATTCTACCACTGTAGCATTCGACCAGTGGTCAGGCACGGGAGCACTGACCTTTACCCCAG
Source organism: Petromus typicus (assembly GCA_004026965.1). Taxonomy (NCBI): domain Eukaryota; kingdom Metazoa; phylum Chordata; class Mammalia; order Rodentia; family Petromuridae; genus Petromus; species Petromus typicus. The sequence goes on from PVIR01016921.1 coordinate 19,744, forward strand.
GTGGGAGAAGGGATCCGAGAACTTTATCTACTCAGGTCAGGGCTCGTACAGACTATAGCAATTAACCTCCCTCCAGGTGTGTCTGCCTGAGAGAGAAGGGGAAGCAGACAGCGCTCGGCGCATTAAAAAGCCTTTATAAACAGCAGGTGAGAAGTGAGCGGTGGTTATTGATGACCATCATTATCCTTGTCCTGACCAAGGACTATTCCTTCAAGAATGTTTACCTAGTGCAGAAACTCTGCTACTAATCCAGTAGTTTTGGAGACAGAGTGTCTGCATGAGGTGAAGTTCTCTCCCTACAAATTAATGTAAATGAGGTATGTAAAGCCCCCATGTTCCACCAGCAGAAAGGTGGATCAGTTCTCTGTATGGAGCATCACATAACCGAGGCCAGCAGGGCAGGGTTAGCATGGAGAAGACCTCGATTCCCCTTGTAACTTGATTCAGCCTCATTCCTTTTGGATTGTCAGAGGCCTTTGAACCACAAGGCTGTGGTCTTGGAGGGCATTTGAGGGCTGTATTTTCTGGTCCCTTATTTATGCATTAAAGCTCTGAGTTAATAGTATCAGTGAAAAAAAGAGAATGTGGTGAGAGTCAACAAGCATGCCTGACGCTTTGCAGAGTTCTCAAAGAGTGAACAGGTTACTTCCGGGTCCTGAGAGAAAGGGTAGGCAGACTTTATCAACAGGAGTCATGCTAATGATTGGAGTCTGCTTTATTTTTTACTTGTTAAAATGTCATAGTTTATAAATAGAGTCCTGTTAATGTTTATATAACACAAAATGATTTTTGAGGAAAAGTGGAATGTCTTTCACTTGCTGTTCTAATTGATAATGTCCCCTGTTTGGTAGCATGGCTAACATACAGCTATGTCCTGGATTTCTGTGCTTTTCTTCCACATATTCATAGATAGGTTGTTATTTGTTTTTACACAAATGGAATCAGACCTGTGCTCGCCAGCTTTCTGTATCTGGGGCACAATATCCAGCATAATCAACTTACGAGGGAGAAAGATATCTTCACTCACGGTTCAGAGACTTCGGTCCATGGCCGCTCGGCCCAGTCACGTCGTGTTAGGCCTGTCACGAAGCACAGCATGCAGGGGACACTTGAGGGGGGAGAGCCACTTGCCTCATGGTGGTCAGAAGCAGAAAGAGGGAGAGAGTCAGAGACAGATGCTTCTCGGTGTCCCCGTAACTTGACCTCCTTTCACTAGGCCCCACCTCCTCACAGTGATGTGGTCACCACATAGACCTTCAGCTCACTGGCCTTTATACTCAGGATCCAAACCATACAAGACCATTCTTGTTGTTACACAATGTAATATGTCTTAGAGATCTTTCCGTATCAAGATAAAGAGAGCTGTCTTGTACTAGGCCCTCTCTTCTGTGTAGTATACTCTTTCACTTATTTTTCTCTCACTGATGGGTTTTCAGAATGGAATGTTTCCACTTTCAATGGCTCCAGCTAGTAATACTTCAGTTCATACACCTTGACCTCAATGATAAATCTCTTCACACATGATAGCCAAGGGAGAGGCAAAATGGTGGTGGATGAGGTCTTAGGCGGGTGAGGTATGTCCTGGAACAGCCTGCTTCCTGCTCTGATAGCTCACAACCACAGTTATAGGCTCAGGACGACACCTGAAATGTCACTCACCTCTGCTGAGCCCCATCCAGTTCTTTGTCACTCAAGGAGCAGAGGAGGCTGAGATGAGCTGGCAGACCTGGCAAAACCTCGGTTACGACCAATACCACGGAGATGTCAGCAAAGCCTAGAGCACACAAATACCTTTGCCTATGCCCAGAACCTGGACAGGACAGAAGGGGGAAAAAACTACATTGCCTAAGAGTTTATTAAAAAAAAGACTGAGTTCAGTTAAAGACTCCAAAATTTGTTTTCAAGTTTATCATTATCAATAAATGAGAAAAAATGAGTTTTACTTTCATCTGCTAGGGATGCTATAACCACCAACACAAACTGAGCATCCTACACAATTGCAATGTACTATCTCAGAATCCTGGAAGCTAGAAGAGGAAAGCAGGCTCTCCCCAACACAGATGAAGAGAATGCTCCCTGCCTTCCCTGTAACTTTTGGAGTTCAGTGGCCATCTTTGATATTATTGAACTTAGCCCCGCCCCAACACCTATTGTAGGCTCAACTCTAGTGGCCTTATTTGAACTTGATTATTTCTGTAAAGATCCTATCTCCATATATCACTTTTTGAGCTACTCCAACTTGGGGTCACTACTAAGCATATCTTGGAGGGACGGATACAATTGAAATGATAACAAGTACCAAGTCCAGTTTTTAAAAGATGAGATTATACTTTTGCACCCTAAGTTATGTGGACTAAATTTGTACCTTCAATACCATTTTACTTGCATCAGGAAACAGGAAAAGCAACAGAGAGGTCTGTATTCAAGGATGCTACAATATGAGTTTTCATACAACTCTGTCTCTAACTTTAGTCAAATTTATAAATAATCCCTTGAAATTTATTGGCTTATTTCAGTAGAAATGAGACCTTCATTATGCCAGGAAAGACCCTGCTGGCCATTACATCCACCGGAGAAGACATACTGGGAGGTAGTGGCCAAGTTACCACATGCTCTGTCCTATGCTGCAAAGACAGCAGAGAAAAGAAACCTAAGCCCGGCCAACAGGACCTCCCAGCTGCCTGTACAGAGCTTAGATTTCTGAGAGTCACAGTAGGACAGAAGCTAGGAAACTCCAGTGACATCCACATGTGATGGAGCCTTCTCAGGACCCACCCCCTCCCAGGAAGACCCTGAGAATGGCTCAGACAGTGGCGTGTAGTGCCGGCCCCAAGGATCAGTCCAGGTTCCCACCCCAGCATTTCAGTGATCAAGTAGGAAAGTTGGCGTTCATTCCACACTTATCATGAACTACTTTTCTCTCACCTAGAAAATATCTGAAGTGAGGTCTGCAGTTCAGCAGCAGGAAGCATTTCTGTGGAGTTTCCCAAGACTGTAGAATCTGCCCTTCCCCTGGACATGTGTTATAAGATGTCCAGTTGGTTAGAGAGCTTTGTTCAAGATTTTTATTTTCCTCAGACATGTCAGAGGTTCACCGCTCCTTGGAGGTGGGTGTGTCAGCTCCAGCTCCACGAGACTTTGAGCCACTGGAGACAGCTGTGTGGCACCCACCTGAGGACAGAGCCTAGAGAAATGGCCTATGGCAAAAGCAACAAAAACAGAGACCCGTCCCAGGGAGCTGGCGAGTACCTCACATCTGAGTGCTAGATGAGGTCAGACACCCGAAGACCGAAAGTGTATATGTAATGTGCACATGGACCAGAAGTATTTCTGATTTAAAAAAAAAAAAATGATGAGGGCCGGGGAGTTAGCTCAGTGGTTCCAGCACCTGTCTTGCAAGCGCAAGGGCCCGGGTTCGATTCCTCGGTAACCACATAACAATACTGGGTGTGGAGACTCACCCCAGCAGCAGCCAGTACCACATACCACAGTGCCGGGCGTGGTGGCTCACGCCTGTGATCCCAGCACTCGGGAGGCAGAGGCAGGAGAATTGTGATGTGAGTTTGAGGCTGAGCTCAGGGCCAGCCTGAACCACAAAAGCGAGACCCTGTCTCAAAAAACCTAAAAAAAAAAAAAAAAAAAAATGATGAGTACACATCTTGCTCCTCATCCCAACTGGGATGATTTTAGTCACTTTCCTACCCTGGCACAGAGCTAGTTCCCACATGGTGACTCACTTGGGAGCAGCCTTTCCTGACCGTCTTCCTTCCCCATCTCTGTCTTGTTTCTCCTGTGTTCCTCACCATCCTCTCCCCACTGAGCTCTTGACTCTGCGGGCGCCCAGCTGTGTACAAGCATTTGCTAAACTGAACTGCCCCTGTTCTACCATTGTGTAGACCAAGGTCTGAACATGGATTTGGCAAGAAATCTACTCTGGGCTCAGCAGAGTGTTGGCTGGAAGGAAACATAAAGTCACCAGAGGGCGATCTCTGAGACAGGCTGGGGCTGACAGGACAGAGATGTGTATCGCCGAGATGGAGTTGGTGGGCATTGTGGAAAAGTTTTCCTACTGCTCTCACATCAACTCCTAAGATAAGAACATGGGCCCTCTTTCCTTCTGCCCCTTCTTGTCCATGGCCTTATGCCTCATCTCCCACACAGGATGCACCCTGAGCACGCAGCTGGCTCTCACCGGCTCTGCTGTAGGAGGAGTCTGGACAGACCTCTGGAGGTTTTTCTCCTCCACACTCCAGACTTCTCCATGCTACAGGAATCTGAATTTATCCTGTGGTGTGGAGCTTCCCCACCTGTAATCAGGCCTCACTTCAGCTCAGAGAGAGACATCTGTGAAGTCAGTGGTGGCCCAGAGTCCACACTGAGTTCTCCTGGGACCGGCCTGAGGTAGAGACATTGAGCCTTCTGTTTTAATGCTGGCTTTTGGTTCAGGACCCAGAGTAAAGACAGCATGATTAATTGACACTCTCAGACAATCCACGAGACCAGGTACGGAGCTGTGAGAGGGGGGCCAATTCCTTCATTTCACTGCACAAGAAGAGTTTCACTATGCATATTGTGTACAAAAAGGTCAGATAGTCAATCCAGGAGCAAACTGGCAGCAGTAGGTGACAGGAATCATGCACCCGACTCCAGCTGCAAACATCTGACTTCTCTGACTCATTTAATAAAGATTCATTCCTCCTCTAACCCCCAAGGCAGCTGCCTCCAATAAGAGGTCCATCCAGTTTGTGGTATGGGAAAGAGAATCACCTGTGTGTCCTGAACTAGGTCATTTGGCCTGTCAGAGCCAGAAGGAATCTACCTCTTTGCTCCTGTCTCTTTCCCCAGATCCACACTGCAAGATCCCCACGAACAAGCCCTCTTCTTTGTGTCATGTTTGCCTCCTGATGGGCCCTACACTGCAGATCCGTGTCTCATGATCCAACCCATCTCCACTGACGTGACTCCAGGACTCTGTGCTGCTGCACACCCATGCAGAGAGCACCCTAGCGCCAGTTCCCGCAGCTTGGAGCCATGGCCCCGACTTACCGTGAAGTTGTGTGACTGTAATTGTACCCGTACAGCTCCAACCTCACTTCTGAAGAAAGAAGACCCTCAGGGAAGCGGGACAGACCCCAATGGCTGCCAAGCCCATGGGCCCGGGAGGCAGCAGAGCAAGTTACCACAAAGCATGTTTCACACCACAAAGCAGAGACACACATTGTGTCACCCAGGGTCAGGATAGGGGCCAAGGGTAGATGGAAGGGTCAGGTTTACACCCCCCCCCATAGACTCTGCACTTATGAGAAATTCATTTTTATGAGAAAGATGTGAGGTCAGAGAGTGAATGTTTATCTCTATGAGAAATAACTATTCTAAAGCCCCAGGTATTAGCCTAGATAACTTCACTAGAGAAAGTGTGTGTTTTATGTCAGACCTCAGAAATTTAGACAGCAGAAAGGAGTTCACTGTCATGAGATCTGACCCTTAGGACACTTTCTCTCCTTCTAGGGTCCTGTTTCCCATAACTAACCCTCCAGGAAAAGCTACCAGGCTTCCCTCAGTGGCAGATCTCCAGAGAGAGACCCCAATCATGGCAAAAACATCAGAATGGAGCTCTTCTGAGCTAGGAGGAAGAAAACCAATCAATTATCTGTCCTCTGTGAAGGAGGAACAATTCAGATTCAGTACAACAAATGGTTTGTCTCCAAGGTAAACATGTCACGTCTCATATGGCCTCCATCCCAAATGCCATAGTGCCCCTGGGGGCTTTGCCTCTGCCACCTTTACCACCAGCGGATCACTGAAGCTTGGGACTAGTCTCAGAATAGTAGCATCCCCCGTCAAGTGCAGCTACTTAGGTTCATGTCGTACCTTTCTCCCAGTGGTAAAGACCTCAGGCAGGAGGTAGAAACCCTGAGTTCTTGACCCAGAACTCACCCTTGACTCAGGATGAAAAAGATGGAAATCAAGAAGGGGTCTTTCATTTATTCCAAAACTTCCTTCTGTACTTCAGAAAATAGATGGATAAGCCAGGACATCGCCAAGGCTTCTTCTACTCCTAAAATAGCTGCACTTTTCTTCCTTTTGAAGATACACAATGGTTTAATTGCTTGCATAGGCCGCACTCGGGGAGCAGGAAAGAGAGGCAGAGAGTGCAGAATAACACCTTTCTCAAGACACCATTAAAAAGTAATTTATATCTCAAGACTTCCATTCTGTCTTTTTGGAAAGCCTGAAAGAAATTCCTTCCTTTATCTGGTTGCCAGACAACCTTTCTACTGAGGCTTTCATTTCTCTTTTTAAAAAGAGAAATGAAAATCTGGCTTTAGATACCTGGTTAGGAGCCCGAGCCGACTTCAGGTGTCCCTCGGCAAGAACATAAAATGTGGTTTCCTATCAGTACCTTGAAATTGAAAGCTTAAGCAGCACAAATGAACCCAGCTGATGAACTTAAACATTGCTAGGAAATGCTGGAAGCAGGAAGCTATAGGAAAGGTTGGTAATTAAACAGTGCATTATGCTTAATAGTTCTGTTTTGCAAAAAAATAAAATATTTCATCTCATATCAGCCTTTTGAGCTAAAAGGACAGATGGTCTCTTTTTAACTGATGTCTTTGTCTTCATCCTAAATAATGACAGAATAGGTTGGGGGAGATGGGCTCAGTGGATTCTCCGCAGTGACTATCCCGGAGCCTAAGTTTCAAGCCTTTCCACTCTGTTTGGTGTGCACCAAGATGAGCATCAGCAGAAGCAAAGATAGGTGTTTTCCTCAACCAGCTTCCCTCAGATCAGCCCAGGAAGTCAGGATGGAGAAGGATGTGAAATAACAGGCAGATTTGGCCATGTAGCTCCAAGCAGAAAAGTCCAGGCTTCCCTTTGGAGGCGGGGGAAAGAAATCACATTTCCTTTGGCTCAAGGCCCTGGCTGACACAAAGATTTTATTCTGGGTAACCAGGGCATATCTACTTGTTAGGACTCAGTGTGACACTGCAGAGAGAAACAGAAATTAACTCAACTGTTACGGACCTTAAATTAGGACACCACCCAACTCAGCAGCATGATTCTGCTTTGAGTCTGGGCCACAGCCTGCCAGCAGTGGAACTCGAGGCCACTCATCACACTATCTTGTGTACATGTCCAGCTCTCTCAAAGACTGTAATCTGATGATACAAAGGCTGATGAATCAGACAGGTTGTTCACACCAGCAGGGAGAAATCACATCCACTTATACTCGAAAGATATTATTTGGCCAAACCACCAGGGGCAGTAGGGTGGTTCCAGAGCAGGAGCAGAAGGTGCCGCCCTCAGCAGCTCCCCTCAGCGCCGCACAGCTTCCTGTAACGATGCTGCCCATACGCAGTGCTTCCTTCCTGGGACTGTCCATCACTACTCAAGAACCTGCATGTACTATCCAAGCCTCTGACAGAAAATATTTCCAAAAGCCATCATCTGTTTAGTTCTTGAGTCAAGCCCAGTACAAACAAGGCTATGTCCAGAGACAGACACAAGATGAAACATGAAGATAGAAAGTAGACGCAAGTGTCCAGCTGTCCTGGACATATCTCCACCCAGAGGCACCCGACAGGCCAGTAATTTCATTTGTCTGCTGCTTCTTATTTGACTGTCCACTGTCTGTATAATGTCTGTCCCATGATTTGCACTTTCTATAAAGCATCTGGCCAACAATTTGAATGTAGAAAATGGACTTTGCATGCATTTCAAATGAACTACTGCCATTGACTACAGGATGGGTTCCCATTTCAACACTTTTTTTGTTGTTGTTGTTGTTTTTTTTTTTTTTTGCTTCCATCCAAACTACACTAATTTGAGCCCCAGAGACATTGAACGACTTCCACATTGACAGTTAGATGGTGAAATAACCCAGGTGTTCCAGCATTAACCCAATCTCTCTTTTTTTAATGTACCACATAACCCTTCCCTTACAGCTCACAGTTTCTACTCAGACCTCCCATCTGTCTTCTTGTGTTTTTCAGAATTCAGTAAAAATCCTGGCCAATCCTGTCTACCAGTCATCTCCTCATTTTCTTCTTTTTATGACCAGATATAAAAATCTTCCCTACTCCTTTCTACAGATTGACATGTCTTTTCCTTCCTGGGAAAACAGGGTCAGACCTAATCTCCTCCAAGAAGCCGACCCATGCTAGCCCCACGCCACACTTTCCACTCAGGCCCTCCACCTCGGCATCAGAGCAGTGTCCGTTCTCTTCCTGTAGTGCCAGGCTCACACCGGCTGATGCACTCAAGATTCTGAGTGCTGAATGAATAAGTGGAATCTGAGGGTTCAGTCTCTGATCTTTCAAATGTGCCCCACTCCATCACAGCTTCAGAAAACTCCCATCAGTCCTTTCAAGAACCATCAAAACAGTCTCCAGAGGAGACCTACCCTCTGTTCAGGCTCTGCTTGTCCACCTGAAAAGTCTCTGAAAATGATCACCTCTCCCATTCTTCATGATTTCCCAGTGCCTGATGGAATAAAGTTGAAAGGTCTTAGCATGACATTCAAGGTTCTTTGCAATCAAGTCTCAAGCAGTGCTCACTTTGCACTATCAACACATCCATGTTCAGTTAACCCGTAGAGCACATGGTACATCCATGCATTTTCTAGTCATGTTTCCACTGTGATTTCCTCCCTTCTTTTCTACCTGATGGTCTTTTCCTTGTCTTTTGGAATCTACCACAGATATCATGCCTACAGCCTGGAGGGCTGTTCTGGCCCATCCCAGAGCTAGCTCTGCTCTCCTTTGGACCCCCGTAGCTTAAGCCCACCCCACTGATAAAGGCCATTGCAACTGCTAGATTGTCAGCCCCGCTTCTCCCTTTAGCAGCCTCTTGAATGCAGGACCAAGTGTTCTCGTCTTGTAAATCCATCACTGAATTAGAGCACTTAGCTCTGAATGCTCTCAGTGCTGCTGAATAAGTGAACAAAGAATCTTGTTCATACCGCGTTAATCTGCATTCACACTGAATCATACACTTTAAAGCTGAAAGAAGAGAAAATATCTTTTGTAACTTGCTCATTTTGCAAATGAGGAAACATCAGCTCCCAAGGATTTAATGTGACTCGTTCAAGGTCATGTAGAGTCAAAGAGGGACCTTGACCCCAAGCCATCTCATTCATACCATTTTCCACTTTTTCATACGGTGAAGTAAGGATATCAAAAGATAGTGTAAGCAACTCACATTTGAACAGCAAAAAAAAAAAAGTTTTTCTTCCTCCTTTTTCTTTTCCAATATGCTCAATACCATCATTTGAATTCAGCAAGTCCGGCAGAGTGAGACATGTCCACAGACCTGCTGCTCTGCTTTGCAGTTGTATAGTTGCCTCTTGACATAATTTGAAAATATATTTTAGTGAACCAAATCGGTTGGCTTGAAATTTTTAAAAGTCTCCTGATCTTTTGATGCACTTAAAACTTCCCTTAGAATGATGCACATTGGAACTCACATTAAATAATTATAGTCACTAACTTCCTCTAACAACTAGGATTAAACTACAAAATTCTCTACTCATGCAGTTAATCTAGACAAACACCCCCCTCGAGTGCTTCACTTCAGACTTTTGTCTCATGATGTGATACTGCCATAATTTGCTCTTCTCAGATAGGACAAGTCAAAGACAGATGATAACAGACAGATGATCATCTTCACAATAATGACACACGGTCCCAAAACAAAGGGACTGACACCAACAGGTAATGGAAAAATGGGTCACTTCAATTCTTCTGCTTTTCTGTACATGAGACACACCACTACAAAAGGAAATATTCCTTTTCAGGAAAAGAATTTGAGTGAGCTCAACCTTCGTCTTTTGTGCTGCACAAGGCCCCCACACCCTCATCTGCTGCCACCATCAGCATTGCTTCTGTCCTTTGAGCAGACAGCAGTGGCTTAAGAGGTTCCAAGAATTTTGTTCAAATAAAATACACAACAGAGATTTTTCAATCACTTGCCAAAGAAAGGGAAATGGCCACTTTAGCAAGAAAGAGTGGCATTTAGCAGTACTTTCCAGCACTAATGCATGCACAGCCTGTAAGTGAGGAGGTTATCTTTATTCTGCTGCTAATATACTCCATTTCCACTCCTTTGTCCTGCTTAGAAGAAACAGGCTTCAGTAGTCACATTCCTGTCATTTTGCACTATCTCAAAGCTAAATCATAATGAGCTTTGAGACTGTTAGTTGTTTTCCTCTTGTTTTTGCAGAAATGCAGGCTCCTCTCTCACATTAGAGGATCTGAGCCTCCAGGTTTCCATGATTGCCTCTCACGCCTTCTCTCTTCTTTTATTCTCTTCTCTTCTTTGTCTCAAAAAGCAAACTCATTACCAAACCAAATGTATAAGCCTCCCCCATGCAATCTGAGGGGAAAAGATGTTCCACTTATTACTGAGGAGTCATTTCAGAGGCTCACCGCTGTCCTCAGCTTCTCCAGCCCATGGGAAACATCGCGTTAGCCCCACTGAGGACAAGACTGTCTCTCCAGGACTGAACAAGTCCCTGATGGAAAAGCAGCCTCTTCTGAGGGATTCCAAGAGCACTCTACTGACAGAGTTTCTAACTGAAAAATCAAAATAATGATAATGAATAGAACATACAGACCAAATCTCCATTGCTTACACACAAGTACCTACATACAATGTACATTACACTGTAACCATGCTAAGTCACATGAATGCCAACCATGCCAAGTCACATGTAGGCCATGTTTCTTCATATTAACAGATTGCATGAACACTGCTATTTTTCAGGCAATACTCATTCCCAACTTCTATGTTTTGTAAACTCCTCTACAACCTGAAGGCCTTCCCCTTTTACATTACCCAGGCAGAACTGGGTGTCTCCTGCTTGGTACTCTGTGTCACTTTTATAACATTCATCACATTGCATTGTCATTTCTTATCAGACTATGAATTCTGGTAGTAAAAGACCTTAGTCTTGAATTGTTTGCATTTTTATAACCTAAAGTCACATGTGCTTCATATTACAAGTTTAATAACTGAAAGTTAATTTAAACTGCATTTTTGTCACACAACAGTTAACCCTGCTGATAGATATATAGATATCTCAAAGTCAGATCCAATAGTAGTATCGCAGACTGCTAAGTTAGCGAGAAATTATCAGGTAGTCACACTAAGCTGGGCCCTCAGCATAGAAAACAATTGATGCACCTTCACTGAAGGTTAACATTAAAAAGAAATGACTACACCCACAAACTTCCCTAAATAGCAGTAACTGATATTCTAAATAGATCCCTACCACCTTAATTGGACATCAAACAATCCTGGGCTAGCCCATTCCTTTGCTTGCTATGTGACTAGCTTCCCCACTTGACCTCCACTCAATCAATATTACCTGGGCCACTATACCTGTACTCTTATTGGTTAATCATGGTTTTGTCCTACCTCATGCCCACCCTGTGATTTTCCACTGAATCTTATGTTTTTGTCCCACTTTGTAACCACCTCACCTCATGGCCTAACCCTATAAAACTCCTTTAAGAAGATGGGGGTGTGTGGGGCTGGGGATTTAGCTCAGTGGTTCCGGCACCTGTCTTGCAAGTGCAAGGGCCCGGGTTTGATCCCCAGTAACCACATACCATACTGGGTGTGGAGACTCACCCCAGCAGCAACCAGTACCACATACCACAGTGCTGGGCGTGGTGGCTCACGCCTGTAATCCCAGCACTTGGGAGGCAGAGGCAGGAGGATTGCTGTGATGTGAGTTTGAGGCTGAGCTCAGGGCCAGCCTGAGCTACAAAATGAGACCTTGTCTAAAAAAAAAAGAAGAGGGGTGTGTGGGCAATACCCTATCGAGTCCCCCTTCTGTCTCTCCACAGGCAGAAGCTATCTTTCCCTCAATAAACTCTTCCTATTTGTAACCTCCATTGTTCCCACAGAATTCACTCTCTAATTTTAGAGAACATGGACTCCTGTTTCAGGCATCTATCAGGCTGGGAATTAGAATATTTCCCTCATATTATTTGGATTACTTATTACCCTCTATCAGTAGTGCTTTCCTTCAAGGGACATCCAATGTTGGGGTTCTGTGTGGCCAGTATTTGGGACTTCCTCTGAATGAATCTCGCTTATGTTCAATACTCATTTGCAATAACTTGGAGCTTACTTTCCTTTATAACCCAAGCAATATAACAGAGATTTGTGGGAGTTTACACATCTGCAAAATTTTGCTACCAGCTACTATTTCTTTAGGCTTGCCTGACATGGAGAATGTTATATTAACATAGAATTTTCTCTCAGGGTATAGAACAAAACAATTTAGGAGAAATAGTTATTTCGAGGGGGACAGAATAAAAATTAAAAGCTCTTTTTTTAAACAATTGCAATAAAATGCAAATCCTTCAAGGTAAAAGTTCAAATTGGCCTTGGAATTCCAACGAAATTAATTCATACACAAAAATATACAGAATATATTTCCTTCTCAGTTTTCAGACACAGATGCGTAACAGAAGGAGTTGACGGTAGTTCACATTTGGAGCTACTAAGAACCTAACAATGTTCTTTAATTAGTTTTTTTCCCCCTAATTCCGGGTGGTAGGACCATATGGTTACCCAGTCATTTTAAAGATGAAGAAAATTAAGCACAGAGGGTTAAATGATTTACTAGAATTGCCCAAATTATCACCTTCTGCTATTAAAAATCATAGTAATCACTCACTGGGGGTTACTTTGCAGCAGCCTTTGTATGAATTAGCTCATTTAGTCTTTTTATCAGTCCTGTGAGGTGGGGGGTGCTATCCTATTTCCTCAGTGTCAATGTGCTTTTTATCTTAACATATTTAAAACTGATGAGTTGTGCATTAAGTGTTATGTCATAGTTTAGTTGGCAGCAATTTTTATTCCTTAGTTGTAAATAAAATAGCAGTGGTACTCTATGCCCAAGGAAGTATAATATCAACTTAAAGAAGAAACCTATTCAAATTATGTGTCTTGTGTGCAGCAGAACCTGGATTTGAGCCCAGCCAGTTTGACTCAACTACTTGCAAAACTGCCCTCAAAAATAGTTCTGCTGCACATGTGAGCTGCCGGAGTACTAATGAGTGCTCTGCAATGATCCTAGAAGTCAGAAGTCTCTGATTTCTGGGAGGAGGGATGAATGATGAATGAATGAAAAAGTAAGTTCCCTTGACAGGTGGCCTTTGATGTCACTTGGTCGCCTGATACAAAGCATCTGTGAGTACAAAAGGCGCATGGGAAGTCCCGATTCTTCCTTAAGGGTAGAATTGGTTTGCAACACCTTCTAGGGAGTACTTGGGAACCACAGCCCTTGCTCCCGTCCCCCCATTCTGCATCTCCCTTTTCCAAAGGCAGCCAAGTAAGAATCCACCTCTGATTAAAGCATTACTTTTGTGAACGTGTTCTATTTCCTAACAGAGAGACTGACTTTTCTCTAAACTGTGGAGACTCTTCTAAGAGCACAGCATAGTTTCCATTTTGGGTTGTACTTTAGAAAACAAATTTGGCAAGGCTTAGAAACCTGACAGTTTCTTGGATAATAACAAAACGGCTGTGTATTTTTCATTAATGGAAGTCAGAATGCAGTTGTATGCAGGAATTGGAATATGTTCCAATGCTAGGAGAGAGAAGTTGTTGATTCAGGCAGCAGTGTAACTAATTAGATTTTCTTTTGTGAAGGAATTGGTTTATATTGATCCATTTAGGTCTGGTGGAACTCAGCTGTCCTCCCCCTGACTGGGAAGCCTACCCAGGCTGGTAAGCGATAAGAAGCTGGCAAAGCAGCTCTGCTGACTCTTTGGGGGTTTAGGGGGTCATGTACCTCTTAGCCAAATCAAGTGTGCAAGACTGGAATGACCAGATTTTGCAGGCAGGTCTCAATCCCTGCTCAGACACAGGCCAGCCACGTTCTGGGCTAGCCTTATAAGTATCCCTGATGGCTGGATTTGGAAGATCTGAAAAAAATCACTCATGAGTTTTCAGATACTTAGGAAAGTTTTAAAATAACTTCTAACAGGAAGCTTCAGCCTAAAGATAATGTGCTTTTTGGCCCTCAGCAGAGTGAAACACAAGTTTCCCTAAATACACACATAATAGAGAAGTTTGAACAATTGGGGTCCCAGACTCGAGCTATAGAGAACTTATAATTTCCTGATTCAGTAAACTAAACAGAGTCCTATCCTGTTACTTATGATGGGAAAGCGCCCCCTCGGCTCCTCCTTTCACTAACGCCCCATCATAGGTGGCAGAATCTCTCCAGAGACAGAACTCAGCACTTGAATTAACAGATCAAAAAATCATGCAGACATGACATCCAGGGCAACTTTAATTATGGATCTGCTTTCCAGAGATTGCACTGGGAATTCACAGGGCTTCATTTTAGATATAGTTTTTTAACTAATTAGCTTCATCCACAGTCAAGTGACTGAACTCTGGACCCTCATTCCTTTATGTGCAACATCTCACGTGAAAGACGACACTTGTAATTTTATTGCCTCTCAAGTTCATGCAGAGTTATTTTCCCCAAGAAACAAATCATTTTTCAATGATTTATCTATACTAGTTTGCCCAAGATCTTTTATCTTCAACATACACTAATACCAGTACATGGACCAAAGTCTGTGGTTCAGGCCGTGAATATCACTTTTTTTGAGCTCAGAACATTAGGTGTGGTGGCTCATATCTATAACCCCAGCACTCAAGAGCCTGAGGGAATAGGATCAAAGTGAGTCTGAGGCCAGCCTGGGCTACATAGAGAGATCCTATCTCAAAACAAGAACAAAAACAAAGAAAAACAGGCTCAAAGAAATTTGGTAATTAGCCCAAAGTCAACCACAAGAAATGGAGGTGAGATCTTTACCCAGTTATATCCCATCTCTAGACTTCAAACTTTTATCACAACTCTACCACCTAGACACTTTGAATGAAGGAGAGAGCAGTTGTTAAAATTCACAGAAAACTAGAAACCCTCCCTGAGTATGCTACAGAAATTATAAAGTAGCTATTAGAGGACCGGGGATTTAGCTCAGTGGTTCTGGCGCCTGTCTTGCAAGCACAAGGACCTGGGTTGGATCCCCGGTAACCACATACAATACTGGGTGTGGAGACTCACACCCAGCAGCAATCAGTACCACATACCACAGTGCCAGGCGTGGTGGCTCCTGCCTATAATCCCAGCACTCGGGAGGCAGAGGCAGGAGGATTGGTGTGATATGAGTTTGAGGCTGGGTCCAGGGCCAGCCTGAACTACAAAGCGAGACCCTGTCTCAAAAAAACCTAAAAAAATAAATAAATAAAAAGAAAACTAAATCATAAAAGTTTTAGTGAGAAAGCAGGTAATAAAACAGAGGCAGTTTTTAGAAGTTGGCATGGAAATGAGATGTCCAAAGGCCAACTCTAGCTCAAACCAGAAGAGCAAAGAGTACATCAGTGACTGCCAGACCAGACTCAGACAGTCACAGGACAATTTCACCCCGAGGCTCCCTGGATGCAGACAGAAAGGACTCTGTCTATTCACTGACCGCTACACATCCCTGAGCAGTTGTGATTCCAAATTGGTAAAGATTTATATTGATCAGGTCTTTGGTTACAAACTACAGAATCTGCCTATAGCTAATCTGAACAACAACAAAACAGGAACATTAGAAAAGACATGAAGCAGTACGCAGCATTTTTAAAAAGCTGAATATTTGTCCTTAGAGTCTCAGAAACAAGAGCAAGCCAGATCTCAGCACGTGAGAAGCTGAGGCAGGAGAATCTGAGTTCAAGGCCAGCCTAGGCTGCACAGTGAGACCTAGGCCAGTCTGAACTACATAATGAGAACTTGTGGCAAAGAGAAAGAAAGATAGAAGGGGAGAGAGAAAAAGGGAGAGAGAGAAGGAGAGAGAGAGAGAGAGAGAGGAACAACATGGAAAATCGCACTAGGAGGAGTCACTTCAGATTAATCCATAACCACCTTCTATCTTGGGTCCATCTGTTTAAAACTGATATTGCTGAAGTGAGTACCTGGTCGGTCTGGATTTTCAGGGGCTCTATGTGTGCACACGCAGGCATGTGCTAGGAGGAGACCCAGCACTACCAATGGAAGTCTCACCAAAATTGCTGCAGTTTGGAAGGGGTCGTTGTTAAGAGCAGGAGGGAAAGACAAGAAGCGGGTGGGTACTCAGTATAGGACCCCCTTGTTCTCCACTAGGACTAAAGAGAGGATATTGTGCCGTTCCAGGA
>PVIR01016922.1:0-35747 GCA_004026965.1 Petromus typicus
AAAGGTGGGGCTCTGGAGGCTGACCAGATCGTGAGGTGCTGCACTCATCAGAGGTCTATCTGCTTAGTGAGTTCAGCAGCTGCCAGAAGCTGCAGTCCCTCGGGGACTGTGCTGAGGTTTCTCTACCTCCCTGACTGCTCCCTTCTCCACTTCCTGCCTGCCAGGAGATGAATAGCTTCCTCACCAATCCCTCCCACCTGCCCTTCCGGCCTGGGAGCCAATGTGGTTACTGGGATCGAACCTGGGTCCTTGCGCTTGCAACACAGGCGCCGGAACCACTGAGCTAAATCCCCGGCCCGACACTTCTAATCTTAATACTGGAGAAGTGGAAGCAAAAGAAGCAGCACAAGTTCCAGGGCAGCCACAGCCACATGGTGAGTTCAAGGCCAGGCTAGAATATAAGGTGAGATTCTGTCTCAAAAAAAAAAAACATAAAGAAGCAAATTCCACAGGTTAGAGTTCATCACTTAGCCAGTTCATTGGGAGTTCTTTACAGAAGTATGCACAAGATAGAATATTCAAGAACTCTAAGGTATGTTGACAATAAAATATGGCTAAACCATTACTGCATTCACATAATTATACTAGCCTAATTTTGCTATGACATACGTCGATGGTCAGTCATATATGTCAGTCTGATTAAGCTACTTGTCCTGTTAGTCAAAAAAATACTAACTTTGCTGTTGCTATGAAAATGTTTTGTAGATATATTTAATATTTACAGTCTTTTTTTTTTTTTTTTTTTTTGAGACAGGGTCTCTCTCTGTAGTTCAGGCTGGCCCTGAGCTCAGCCTCAAACCCACAGCAATCCTCCTGCCTCTACCTCCTGAGTGCTGGGATTACAGGCGTGAGCCACCACGCCCAGCACTGTGGTATGTGGTACTGATTGCTGGTGGGTGTGAGTCTCCATGCTCACATTATTGTATGTGGTTGCTGGTGCTCGAACCTGGGCCCTTGCGGTTGCAAGACAGGTGCCAGAACCACTGAGCTAAATCCCCAGCCCTATAGTCATTTTTTTAAAGAAGGATTATCCTCAACAGTCTATGTGGGCTTGAAATAGTCAATTGAAAATACCTGAAAGCAGAACTTCCCAAAGAGGATTCCTGAAGCAAAACACTGTACCAGTGAACTAAATTCAGCTCCTGCCTGAAGGTCTCAGCCTGCTCATCTGACAGATTTCACACTTGCCTGGCACCTCCCACGGTCACATGCACTTGGGTGGATTTCTGAATGGTTACCTGGCATGGGAACGGCCCCAGAAATGGGTCAGCCTGGCTCCAGGCATGGAAGACCCTGCTGAGGGTTGTTACCAATGGCAACTACTGCCTTTGCAGAAGAAGTTTGCTGCACTCATATATCCTGAGATAAACTCAGCTGCTTTTGTCATCAGAAAGGCTTCCTATATGAAGAGCCTTTATTTCTTTTTTACTTTCATGAATTCATCTTTTAATATGTGGCATTTCCACTTATGACATGTGCTTATTGATCTTCATCTTACTATCTGCATCAAGTAAAGCCTTCTATTAATTTAATCAGTATAGTTTCCCCCTCTTTTAAATACATATATTCCCTTTTGTCTATTGCCAATTTTTCTTAAAATTATAGCCAAGAAGGCTGAAAAATCTTTCAAGAAGATATTGTTTATTTTCATCTTCACACAAAAGAGATATGAGCACAACATAAACTATGTCCAATGGGCAAAATAACACACTGAGGAAAACCATTCAGTACAAATCGCATTTATTAAGTGTTCATTCGACAGTTCTGGTGCTGCTGCTAAGGAACAGAGTGATGAATGAGTTGGTCTCTGCCCTCCAGGAACCATGTGATCTGGCACCAAAAGAAGAACAAACACAGGTCCAGCATGGTGAAGTAGTTTTAACTATTTGCTTATTGCCGTGCATTACCCCTTTTTATCAGTAGAAGTATAGCTATAAGCAACCCAGTTGAGATAAAGGTGTCTCCAAGGCTCCAGGATAGAAACGATCAGGGAAATGAAGAAGGGCCACTCACCGTGTGGACACAGCCCCTTCCATAAGCTCAGCCGCACAGTTCTCACCTGACCTCTCACTTTCCTCCACTGTAGGACTGGAGCCAGGAGGTGGGAAGGGCTCTCGAGGCTGGAGACGCGAAGGTACCTTTTATGTTGAGAATTTACATGCAATGAAATAACTAGCTGTTGTCTTATGTTTATATCATATATCATCAATTCTAGTAAATCCAGTAATAAAATACTCCTTTTCAGGGAAAGTAATTATTTGATGCTCTGAAT
Organism: Petromus typicus; assembly: GCA_004026965.1. Taxonomy (NCBI): domain Eukaryota; kingdom Metazoa; phylum Chordata; class Mammalia; order Rodentia; family Petromuridae; genus Petromus; species Petromus typicus. The sequence goes on from PVIR01016922.1 coordinate 2,273, forward strand.
TCTTAGCAGTTAATTCCAGCCCCTCTTGTCCTGTCCACGGTACACTAACATTCATGAATGCTATTTGTTTCAATTTCTGGTATGGGGTGAAAAAATAACATTCTCTATTACCAATGCCAAAGAAACACTGCCCTCATTGGTTTATCCTGTATCTAAAAATTGTGTATTATAATACTTCAGAGTTGTATGTTGAGGGCACATGATAGAGCCTCTCCTTGCTAGACATGTTGACACACACGTAATTGTGTCCCTGGACTGCTGAGGCAGCATGGTCATATGTTTGGAGCCAAAATGAGCAACTATCAAGAGGCTGACTCAAAATTGAAGTCACCTCCGCTTGAGTGATGATCCGGCCATTATAGTTCCTGCCTAGCCAGGCCTTTCTGCGCATCAGAAATGAACACGTTTTCTCTCTGGAAAAATATAACATTCAAAGACACTTGCCTTGTTTGGTAGACAAGGATAAGAGTTCCATGGAAAGTCAGCAAGCAGAGAAAGAGGCAGCTCCAAGTGCAGAAAACATGAGAGAAGCAAGTACAGTGGACCTTCGAGTTATGACCAGCCCGGCAGATGGATGACCTGGGTTACAATCAGAATGTTAGTTTTAACATGTGACCAGTCTTGAGCTATGACCCCGACAGTCACCTATACTTCAGATGGCTTCACATACAGGTTTAAGCCATGAAGAGTGTGAAAGGAACATAACAATATGCTTTCCTGTGTGGGGTTACCTAACAAATCCTGGGCCAGTGTCTCCCTGAGGACCATGAGTTCTGCCTGTGTGCAGGAGAGAGACTCTGAGGGCTGTAGACGGGCCTGAGCCTTCACTCGCCAACTTGAGTTACAACTAGCTTTTGAGAGCAAATTGAGTTCATAAGTCAGGGGTCCACTGTAATAAGAACAAAGGTATTGAAAACAAAGGAGAAACCATACATAGGCTTCAAAACAGCTCCTTTCATTGTGCTGGAGGGGCTAAAAGACAATACAAGAACTTTGACAGGAAACAGAAAACTGAGCCAGATAACCGAATTAAATTCTAGGACGTGAAAAGGCAGAAACTAAAAATAAAATTCAACCGATGAATTTAGCAACAGATAAGACTAAAACAAAAAGAAAATGAAATGGAATACAGGTCAGAAAACCACACTGAATAATGAAAAGACACACCTAACTCTAGGCTACTTTAAAAAGAGTTGCCTTAAATACAAGGACAGAGAAGTTGGAAATAAAGACTGAGACATCCTTTTTGCTTTTGCTTTTCTTTCAGTTTCTGAAAAGCATGTTTCAATATTTTAAATATTAGTCATTTTATATATTTACTCATTCCCTTGGGACTCTGGAGAACACCAAATCCATAATAAACTACTTTTAGCCCCAAACCTAAAATGAAAACTTCAGCCTGAAAACATTTCCATGCCTCAAATGTTAGAAGTATGTGAGCAACCAAAATGTAAGAAATAAAATATGAACGTTTGGCAAAGACAACACGAGGACCACTCGCACTACAAAGAGGGTATAAACAAATGGCTGTAGGAATGAGCAAGCTTAATCCCAGACTGTATTTCCTTAGTGTAGCTATGAATCAGCCTTCCACCAGCTGTGCTGTCGTTAAATAAAAATACATATCATGTCTGGATAGCTCTTTTTAATGCCACTATAATAGTCAGCAGTAAGAAAGACCTAAAAAAATAAAATCAGCAAAATAGACAGTGGGTTTGGAATGTTATTTATTTTAATTCAAAACTTTATTTTACATTATATACACACATCATAGTCACTTTCAGCTTTGAGAATTTGTATCAGTACATGATATGACATGATTTGATTCTCATTTTTCCCCATTCCCCTACCCACGCAGAACCCCTTGCCCCCTATATACATAGGCTTTTCGTTTTTTATTACTATCACATTATTTTTCCACTCTTTACTTACCCTTACACCTATTTTCTTTTAAATATTTTCTATTTCACAATATCTATTATATATACTAGAACTCATTTACATCTTCATTTTCTCATACCAGAGAAAAGATACAATATTTACACATCTGTGACTTATTTATTTCACTTATGAGTATGCCCTGAAGGTACATCCATTTGAATATGAATGCCTCAATCTTATCATTGTTTTTTTAGTGAAGAAATGACACAATTAAAATAGCTCATCTGTGAAGTCAGACACTGGCCCTCACGCGGACTTGATTACACAGAAAGTTGAGTTGATGTCTTTAAAAACTAACATACACCGCTGTGCAACGTTCCATGATTTCTCTATGTAAATCTTGAAAATCTGCATTTGGTTCCCAGGACTTTAACAGGGAAATAGCTGTTCAGCTTTATACCTAGACAGTCCCCAAGGGTTTTGGAAGGGTACTGGCTTGCACAGGCTCAAAGCTGATTGGTCTAAAGAGGCGGCCCTAGGGGCGTGGCCTCGAGGTTTATTGCCCTCCGAACCACTTTGTTTAGCTCTGCTTCTGGGTTGCAAAACTTAGAGCAGCTCCACCTCTGGGCTCTGCGGTTCTGCCTTGGAACCAGCCGACTGTGCGCCAAAACGTGAGCTGAAATAAACCTCTGGTTTAAGTTGTGGTTTGGGGAGACTGTGTCGCAGAAAGTAACTAAGACAGTAGCTTTCTGGGTAAACTATAGATTTAGATCAGGGGTCTGCCGTGAGGCCCGCTGGTACAGCTCAGTGAGTGTCTCAGCGTGCACTGCCCTGGATTGGATCCCAGCACACGTGCGCACACACACGCCCAGATAAATCAGTAACTGCTTCACATGATCTCCCTACTTTCCGCTTCCCTCCTGAGTAAAGGGTAGATGTCCGTAGGACTCTGACTTCCTTCCTGGGGAGATGTGATAAGCAGGAGATGTGCTCGGGTCGAGTGGAGTCCAGTCCGATTTTGCAGGGCTGGGACTGAACCCAAGGCCTTGCATGCGAGGTAAGCACCCGTCCTGAGCCACCCCTGGCCCAGCAGTTGTCGAGTCTGGGCGTGAATGAATGAATGAAGTGGTTTTCTTGTTCTCCAGGCCATTTTATGACGTGGAAATTAGGGACATGCTTCTGTGTATGTTTTGTTCATAAACAAATCTGCCTGGGAAGTCAGTGTGTGGTTTTAACGATTTAGTGACTTAGGTGAACTTAGGAGTAACGATTGTCAAATTGTCCTGATCAGCTAATATTTGGAGCCCCAAGCAGTGCCTTTCAGCAGGGCTTGCTATTAATCAGGAGTCTGGTCGTGACGGCTGGCTACTGTAATGAGGCTTCATCAAGGTTCCGATCCACTAGTTAGGAAACCCTAACAGGACTGGGCTTGAGGAGGAATTACTCCCAATCACAAACTCAAAGTATTCCTATATAATTTGAAATGCCAGTAATTCACAGTAGAAATCTAACGTCCCCAAAGAGCTACATGTAAAAGGCTGAATCCCCAGCCTGCGCCACTATGGGGACAAAGGGAACATTTAAGAGGTGGGGGGTCTAGCGGAAGGACCCCAGTCTTCTGCAGCCTCTCTCTGTGCCTCCTGCCACCATGAGGTGAGTGGATCTCCAGCCCCATGTACGTCCACCGTGATATCTGATGTTAAATACCCAGTACACAGTTGGGCTTTTACGCACACGGAAAATACATCATGGAACATACACATGCATTCCACTCATATGTGAACTACTCCATAATGACAAACCTTTATCCAAATGCTGATGTAATATACAGGATTAAATACAGTTTTGAAGTGCTTTCCTGTTAGGTTTATTATTTTTAAATGCCATATTTCTAACGTATGACAGACCACACTATTTTTGTGTCTATGCAAGAACTGGGCCAGTATCCTCACACTTTATTTTAATAACCTACTGTATAATAGTTGCTAAAATCTATTATTGGATATGTTCTGATGAAAATTTTTTTAGAAATATGTTTCAAGAAAAAGATTTCTGTTTGCTTCTCTGAGATGGAATGATTTTCTTATCTTAGCAATGCTTCTATAATAAAAGTAATTGGTGCCGGGGATTTAGCTCAAGTGGTACCGCGCCTGCCTTGGAAGCACAAGGGCCCAAGTTTGATCCCTGGTACCACAAAATAATAATAGTAACTGGACATCTAGCTCATCTCATAGAATAAAGCCTATTAGAAATAACTTTCCCGAAGGATGCATAAATAATGCAGGGTAACCCAACATCTTATAATAGGAAAGTCTGGAATAATAAGAACCCATTACAAGTGTCTCTGTTGTGTTCCTTTCACCCCACTCTGGGTCCTTTGAATTCTGCCCATTCTTAAAGTAGACAGAGAAACAGAGGTATACTTCCAGAGGAGACAGCCTAGACATGATACATACGTCAGAGATGCAACCTCTCTTAATTTAGAAATCACATCTGAATGCATGCCCAAGATGGGAGGGAGATGTGTTTTGGAGATACATAGCAGTCCATGTTTCAGTGAGTGATAGATATGGATAACTATGCACCAATCGTCTGGAAGGGATGAACACATTACAGGGTTGCCTTATCCATTTGAGCTGCAGGATCAAATGGACAGTTTAAAAACCACGGGACCGGCCAGGGAGTTAGCTCAGTGGTTCCAGCGCCTGTCTTGCAAGTTCAAGGGCCCGGGTTCGATTCCCCGGTAACTACATACCATACTGGGTGTGGAGACTCAGGCCCAGCAGCAATCAGTACCACACACCACAGTGCCGGGCGTGGTGGCTCACGCCTGTAATCCCAGCACTCGGGAGGCAGAGGCAGGAGGATTGCTGTGATGTGAGTTGGAGGCTGAGCTCAGGGCCAGCCTGAACCACAAAGCAAGACCCTGTCTCAAAAAAACCTAAAATAAAAATAAAAATAAAAAAATAAAAACCACAGGACCTAGCTCTCATAGTCCTGGAGCCTGGGAAGTTCCAGATCACAACACAGGAAATTTGGTGTCTGATGAGAGGCTGATCTCTGGCTCATGGACATTTGCCTTCTCGCTGTGTCCTTACATGGTGCAAAGGGGAAGGGGCCTATCTGTGCCTCTCCTATAAGACCACCAACTCCCACTCAAAGGTACTGTCTGGAGGGGACACACCCTTTACGAGGCCAGACCTGGCAAAGGTATTTAGGTCATGGGGCAATGCCCTATGGAGAGGATCTTAGGGCCCCAGTGTTTTCTTGTTCCTGTCTTCTACTCCCAGCCTGAGGTGAACATTTCTGCTCTGCCATATGCTCCTTGCCATTGTCACCAGGCACCTTCTCCGGAGGCCTAGGGTCTAGAAGCAGTGGGCTGCTTACCCAGGGACTGGCCCTTCTAAAACCATAAGCCAAAGTAGACTTTCTTGTCCTAAGGGGCTGGGCTTGGGTGTTTGTTATAGTCATGGAACACTGACTAACAGTGACCTCACTCCTCTGAAAGACTCTGCCTCCCAAGAACAACATTTTGCAGGTTGGGACTGTGGCACAGACATTTGAGAGAGATGAAGCATTCGGACCACAGCAGAAAGGTAAAAACTCAGCGTCACAGGCTGTCCTTGCTGTCTGTTGGTGGAATTCCAATTCCACTATAGGATAAAAATGGTAATAGGCTAAGGAATCACATGTGCTTTTTAAATTGTGGCTGTCTATATAGGAAATGTCACCATTAACACTTTTTAAGTACTGTCCCCAGTCCAGTGGTATTAACATAAGTCACATCTTTATGCAACTATCACCACTACCCATCTCCAAGACTTTACTGTCATCTAACTGACACTAACCCATTACACAGTAACTCCTCATTTCCCCTCTCCCCAGACCCTGGTCCTTCTGCTTTATTCTTCTATAAGTGTGACTATTCTAGAAGTGAAGTCATACAATATTTTGTTTGTGTCTGGCTTATTCTACCTAGCATGATGTTTGAGGCACACTTTTTAATAGTGTCTGGCTATAGTATAGCACTGTCAAAAATAGGAGGTCCGTGCATGGTCCCTGGGCCGCCAGGTCTGCCCAAGATCCATGACCCCCAACATAAAATGTTCAGGGCTGCTATAAACTGAACTACTGCCTTGTAAATTCATGTGTTGAAGGGCAGAAATTCCCATGAGACTCTATCGGAGTTAGGGCATTTAAGGACATGATAAAAGTTCACTGCTCCCTAGAGAAAGAGATTATATAATTATGAGATAGGCTTGCAGTGGCCACCTGCAGAGTCTGGGTGGAAGAATGCAAAAGGGCCATCTGCAGAGGAGAGCTGGGGGGTCCAGTCAAAGATCGAGGGCTGGAGCTCACTGCAGAGTCCCGTGCAAGTTCATATCAGGAAGCTGCAGGGTCTGTGCTGGAAGCCAGAGACAGATGTCTAAGGATGGTGAAGATGCAGCCCCTCTAAAGGAACAGACCTGAGCCTTCCTTCTTCCGCCCCTTTTGATCCCATGCTGGCCACAAGCCTGTTGGTTAGTGCCACACAGTGCCAAGGCAGTTCCTTCATCTTCATCTCCATCCAGTCTCACCCAGAACGATACTAAGCCAGTCAGCTGGGCGTTTCCTATTCAAGCTGACCCAGCCGTTGCCTATCACGGGGTCACCAGGGTGGAACCCTGACCTGTAGAAATCTTCACAATTCAGAAAAAGATACCAGAAACCTGTTTCTCCACCACATGAGGTGACAGCTGTGTGCAAGCCATGAAGTGAACCCCCACAAGCACCTGGGTCCTGGACTCCCAGCTTCCAAAAGTGAAAAACGTATTTCTGCTGTTTGAGCCTGCTACCACATAGTATTTAGTTAGAAAGGCTAAGCAACCTAAGTCGGGGTCCATACACCAAGGCACAGGGGAGAATTTACACAAAGCTACCCTTCCTCCTAACACGAACTCCACCCTCAGGCTGTTGCCAAAACCACTTTCTGGATTGGTGATTCACTAGAAAGACTCCGAAGGCCAAACAAAAACTATTGTGTACATGCTTTTGTGTTACAGGGAAAAGATACAGATTAAAGTCCCCTAAATGAAAGGGCGCGTGTGACAGAGCCCTGGGCGGCCCCAAATGTGGAGGACCAGCTACCCGGCCAGAGGGATGTGTGACCACACATGTGGGCAAGTCACCCGGGCTTGGTGTTCCCGAGTGAGAAAAGGAAACTGTTCATTCATTTTCTGGTAAGGGACTGCTCCACGGGCAGATTTTAAATTGTTTTCCCCTTGTGTGAATTGGTGTGACTGTGTCCTTGGTGAAGGCATGATGCGGATTCCCGTGAACAGCTCCGCAGGACTTCACATTTGTCTCCAGATAACCTGCCTGTGCTCGTGTGGAAAGCCCGATAGCGGGAGGCTTTATTTCTCAAGGATGTAGATATTGATTCCCTATCTTGACCTTCAAAGTGGTTCTGGCAATGACTTTCACTAGTGTTTGTGGCTAGAAAAGCTCATTCACACGCAGCAGGGCCCAATCCGGGTCAAGGTGGTACAGCTCTGAAACCTGAAAATAAAAGAGACAGAAGGGAAGAACATTTTGTCTTTCTTACGCCCCTTCACGTCACTCGGTTTACAGAACAAGTGTGTATGATCCCCGCTCCTGACACCCTGTTTAGAAATAAAAGCCCCCAAGCTGCAAGATGCCTACTGAACAGAAGGAAGCACTCCCGATGCTCTGTGGCTTTTAGCATGACATTCCCCCATCACCAGTGCATAGCAGTATTATTAGATGTTCTCCTGGAAGATTGTTTATCTCCACTGCTCAATGGTGTGTAGCAGCTGTGTACTCAGAGTGACTAGAAGACAAATGAGGAAAGAGAGCCTGGTTGTCAGACACGACGGATTCCTACAAGAAATGCCTTTCTCCATCTTCCGCCTCTACTGGGCAGGGCTTGCTTCCCCACACACCTGTAGGCATGGTGCCCCAGTAGGCCAAGTCTCCTAAATGCACAGATATTGGACACAGAGGGCTAAAAGCCTAGGAATACATTCGCTGCCATACATTCCCCACCTTGCATGCAATTCCACATATTTGATCTCAGTTGCTCTCATAGCAATCAGCATACATACTTAGTGGCAGGTATTACCACTAGTATTAGCCTGAGAGTTTTGTAGATTAAGACTAAGAATCGTGAGAAAAGCATGATTCCTTCCTTTCTCAGCCATGCCCTGAGCTTGTCCTCTGATATCAAAGTACCCTGAAAAAAGGAGTCATTTGGAAAAAATGTCACCTCACCCTCAGAGTTCAAGGTTCCCATTTGACCAGATATTAAAAACTTGATTCATACCAACTTGCATAACAACAGACATCCCTGTACTGCCACTGAATCAATGGGACATGGATCAGTTCTGAGTCTTGGGACACTTGCAGAGGTCTGGCTTGAACGACTAGATTCAAAGTGGTGAAGACCCCCCATCCTGGCCAAGATACTTCTGGAAATGTGTCCAGGAACCCACACCTGGCACCAACGCAAACCTGGCATTGCTGGCACCACTGTAGAGGGCATACAACCCAAAAGCAAGATGCTACCTGCCCTAGCCTGGCTGCCTCAGCCTCATCAGCACCAGACATGTCTAAAAGTCATCAAATTGAAGAAGTTCCTGAACTTTCTTTGGTGGTTGAAGCTAAAATTGAAGGTTACAGGAAGACCAGGGAGGCTGTTTTGCTTCTTAAGAAATGGAAGATCTAGAGTGATATCCAAAGAAAAGTAAAAGTCTACAACACTCTGACTCTCCACAAGTAAGAGCTGGGAAGGGCGAAATGAGGATCTGTGACTGTGTCCACTCAGGGGACCCTGCGTCATCTCTAATGGAGTGACGACATTATCAGAAACATCTCTGCATTACTCTGCTTAATGTGAGCAGACTGAGCATTGTGCCACTCGCTCCTGGTGGCCATGGGGATGCCCTGCACTTGAATTGTATGTTGCTGCCCCCCTCTAGAGTAACTATAACCTTCGCAGGCATGACGCAGGTGACACACACCTGGAATCCCAGCACTCTGCAAGGTGGAGGCAGGTGGAGAATCGCAAGTTCCTCGGGACAGAGTGAGATCCTGTCTCCAGACGAAAAGCAACAAAGACCCAAGGGTGCAGCTTAATGCGAAGACTTTGTATTCAATCTCTAGTATTGTTCTGGGGTTTTTATTAAGTAACTATGACCTGACCACACATAATATGATCAGCACAGACCTCAGTAAAGTCTTTCAAAGTCCAGAGTTCCACAGGACACGCTGGGTACCACACGGGAAGCGGCACTCGGAGGTCCTGAAAGAGAAGCCATTGGAAACCTGAGAATCATGTTGAAGAGAAATCCATTGACAAAGACCATGCAGCGGAACCCCACTCCTTTCCAGGCCAGGAATCTCACACTGCACCTGACCGAAGCAGCAGCTGTAGCCAAAGCAGGCGAAGAGGGTTGTGGGTACGAAGCCTATATCAGAGAAAAAAGGATAGAAGCCTGCTGATGGCAAAAAGCAAGCTTTGGGAGAATAAGACGCAGCCACCAAGAGACTTGCAGCTGAAAAGAAACCTAATGCAGAAGAAAAGAACCCTGCTGTTTAAACTCAAACTCCATGGACTCTTTTCATTCGATAGGCGTCACTTACATTCGGACAGCTTACTTTGAGGAAAGCCCTGATCAAAGAGACAGTGAGGGAAAAGAACAAACAGGGGTCTTAGAAGTTAAATCAGAGGAAAACCGGCCACACCACCCCAAACATGCCCAATCTTATCTAAATACAAGGAAGAATGCTGGAATTTTTTAAATAATACTATCCACTCTTGAGAAAATGATAGTCAGAAACCTGTGTGTGTGAAGAAATAAAGAAATAGATCTACAGTTTGTTTTGCTACAAAGCAGTCCTACAGGGTGCAGTCTAATTGCTGCTCTCTATCAAGCACCTGGGACATGCCAGACACTGCACTCGCATTGTCTTTACCTGCAAGCTGAGCACGATTTGTTCCCATTTACAGACAGAGGGAGTAAATTTCCAAATGGCTTGCCACTGTTGCCCGTGGTTACAATTTGCAATGCTGTATGTTTACTTTCTATCACTAAAAGAAAATATCTGATCTATCAACATAAAAAGGGCAAAGGTTGGTTTTGGCTTAGAGTTTCAGAAGTTTCAGAGCAGTCGGCCACATTGCTTTGGGCATGAGGTGGTGAGCGCACGTGGTAGAGAAAACTGGCTCATAATCTGACCAGGGACCAGAAAGGGCAAGGAAAGGCCTATGGTTCCACAGTCTCCATCTGGGCCACACCCTCAGTGACCTCACTTCCTCCCACATGGCTCCACCTCTTAAAGTGTCCACTTCTTCCCACTGGCACCAAGCTAGGGAAGAGATTTTAATATAAAGCCCTGGGGGATTTCAAGACCCAAACTGTAGCTACCAGCTTAAAATCCAGCAATAACTTCCAATCCTGTTTTCTTCCCACCTGTGGCAGTTTCCTGCCACACATCCCCTCACTATTACTAGGATCTGGCACTGCAGGGGGAAACATCCATCCCAAGTGCCTGGTATCCTCATCCAGGCTTCAGAGGGATTGAACAAGTTCCACCCACCATTGTCTATTTCCCCTTTAAACAGCACCGTCACAATGCTTCTGTCAAGTCTCAAACAGCTGCTCTCGAATTCATTTCTTTCCAGACCATAGCACAGGCTCCCAAAGTGGAATTCAAATGGAGTCTTGGGGTTATGCTGCATTGATTTTTTTTTTCCATCTACTAACCATCCATCCCACCTACTCACTGCACTCCTGCTGCGTCGATACTCACTATGTTATTTAGAGGGAAAAAAAATCTGAGCAGAAACGATTTATGATGCCTTGCCTGCTAGCTAACAAAGATGGATGAGACACAGGGCAATACATTAGGGCTGGCAGACAGATGTTTAAAATGCACTTGGCTTCTACACAGTCTCCACGCTATAGGCAGCAATATGATGCTGTAGTGTCCAGGGTGCACTGCGAGTGTTTGGTGAAATACAGACCCTAAACTCCACCAGGACTGGTGAGCATCCCGAAAAACCATTATTCAGGAAATGGTTAACTGAGGGAAAGATCCTCCAACTTACTCCATTCAGCACATCCCTGAAAAACAAAACAAAACGTGAAAGCAGAGTCCACAGAATTGGTGAACTTCTTGTGAGTTTTAGATAGGAGAGGTAGAAAACCCTAACTATCCAAGCAGACAGTGCAGAAGCATTACTCCACTGTAGTAAAAGTCAAGGGTGGTTGTAAAAGGATCCCATGAAATCATTAAAATTAAGCATCGAGGGATTGCAAGGCCAAGTCCCTCCTGAGCAATTTAGCAAGACCCTGTCTCAGCATAAAAAGTTTAACTTCCAGAAAGATGGCAGGGTGATGAGAAGCAGAGAAGGCCTCTCTGAGATTTGGAGTCCGGACACTGGCATACAGTGGCGTAAACAGAAGGAGGGAAGTGGATCGCCAGGCCCAGGAAGGAGCTGAAGCAAGAATCAGGTGCACAGTGAGAATGAAGACAGAGACTTTAGAAGAGGAGGCCAGTAGCCAGCACTGCTCTCTCCCAGAGCCTAGACTCACAAGGTGGGAACAGGACTCAGACCTGCAGATACAGAGTAACTACTAGCCCTGCTCCGATGCCAGAACCAGTCTGAAAAAGAAAAAAGAAAAATACAAGCTAATCCTTTAAGTGAACATAGATACAAAAATTCTCAATGAGACATTGGCCAACAGAATGCAACCAATCATTAAGAAGCTGATGCACTATGACCACGTAGGCTTTATCTTAAGGATGCAAGGATGGTTCGACTATGTGAAGTCAATGTAATATTATATCACACAGATCAAAGCATGGACAGAAATCATATGGTCACCTCAGAAATGGAGGTGACAGGCAGAAAAAGCCTTTGTCAAAAATTAACATACATTTGTGATAAAAAAAAAAAACCTGAGGTGAATTCTTTTTGAAGCCTGCTCACATCCCTCTAGTTTTCTTGTAATACCTAACCCAATGTAAGTACTGTGTAAATAGCTGTATTGTTTAGGGAATAATAGCAAGGAAAAAACAAAGCCTTGCATATTTAATATAGATGCAAATTATTCCTGAATATTTTAGATTCGTGATTGGTTGAATCTTCAAAGGCAGAACCTAAAGATATGGTTGGGGGGACTGTAATGTGTTTGAATATCTGACATAAGTGTTTTTATTATTAACCTGAAAAAGGCTCCTATTTTCCCCAAGTGCCAGGAAGACAGAGGATCACATTGTCCACCAGACAATGAATGTGATTTTTACTTCTGAGCACCCTTCAGCTGGATGTGCTTGGAATGCTCACTGATGCCGAGGAAGCGGAGGAAGTTTGCAGGATGTTTAGTCTTTTGCAAAAGTATGCATCATGATGAACAGTATATTAGAAGCTGGGGTCAGAATTTCTCTTGCCTAGGGAACCACTTTTCTTTTGGGAAATGCTTTCTTCATGGGCAGAAAGTGAAACACAAGAGACATGAGACAGTAAGAGTTGAGATGACAAACAAGATCGCTGAGCCTCTGCACTTGCAGCATGAACTGGAATTTGCAGGTGACAGGGAGACCCGGACACAGAAGGCTGAGCCACACAGAGCTTGGCAAGGGCTACGATTTCAGAAGTGGCTGAAAGGTTTCTGAAGAGAAAGAGCTAACTGTGCATTTTGAGTTGTCTGAGTTGGATGTAAATCTCCCTGCTGTCTTCACTTCCAGCAAATCACTCCTCTCACAGGAATGAGAGAATGAATGTGCTGAGACTGCCTTGTGCGGTGGAAGCAGGAGCCTGAAGCCAGAGATGACCTTGAAAACATGAGCCCTTGGGAAGCCACAGGACTCTGAGCATTCTGAAAGGGGCTGCATGCATAGGGAAGGTATGAGTGCTGACCCCTGAGTTATCACACATTCCTGGCTCCAGCTCAATTCTGTCTACTGCCCTCTTGGGAGGACTTGGAAATGCACAAGGAAAGCAAATAGTCACAATGTCCTCCTACTTCCTCACTGTTGGAACTCAATACTCGACCCTCACAAGTTAAAGAGGAGGAATTTATTTTGGCTCACAGTTTGTACAACTTCCATAGTCAGCTGGCTGCAGAGCAAAGGAACATCACAGAGGGGCATTGCAGGAAAGAAACAGTCCATGGCATGGCAGGCAGGAAACTTCTTCCTTTTTCCTCTTTTCATTTCATCCAGGCCACAAGCCTCTTTGCTGGACCACACACACCCAGAACTATGCTAAACCAATCAGTAAATAAATCCTGGCCCTGAAGGTTTACCTTCAGGGAGAGCCAGTTTTCCCAGCACTTGTCCCAAGCCTCATCCCTAGCTCCTAGTGGCTGTCTTCCACTTCTTTTAATTTTTATTTTGGCCAGTAAATGTTTGCAATGCATAATTACATTTCACCACAAGAAGCTGAAGCCTTCTCATGATGTGCATCATTTATCTTAATTCCTTCTATATCACCTTCCCTTCTTTTTTTTCACTCCTCCTTCTGTCTCTAGGTACCTTTCCTCTTTGCAAAATATCTATTTTCCTGTTTCTTATGTCTTATCTTTTGTCTTTTTTTATACTTTGGATTTCTCATCTAAGAGAAATTAAACAGTACATAAGCTTTTGTGCCCATTTTCTTTCAGTGAATACCAAAATCTCAAGGTGTACCCATTTTCCTGCAAATGACTCAGATGTATTCTTCCATAGAGCAGACAAGTACTCCATTGGATACAAAAACCATATTTTCTTTACGTATTCATCTGTTAGTGGACATATAGGCCACTTCCAAGATGTAACTGTTATGCATTATGCTGCTATAAACATGGGTGTGCATATGTCACTACAATACAATGTCTAACTGTTTCGGGAGGATGTCTAGAAGTAGACTAACTGGGTCGAGTGAATTTCTAGTTCCAGATTTTTGAGGCCTCTCTATCTATACTGATCTCCATCATGACTGCACCAGTTTCCATCCCACAAACAATGTAGAAGGACCCCTTCTTCCCCACAGCCTTACCAGCGTATTTTATTATTTGCAATCTTGATAATAATCAGTCTTTCTAGAGTAAGACGAAATATTGGTATTGCTTTAATTTGCATTTCTATGATGGCCAAGAATGTTGAAAACTTTTTCACATATTTATGGCTATTTGTACTTCTTCTAAGAAGTGTCTATTCATTTCAGTTGCTCGTATTTTAATTAGGTCTTTAAATGTGGGACAGCCTGGTTTTTTGAGTTCTTTAAATTTTCTAGCTATTAGTCCTCTCTCCGAGGAATAGCTTGGAAAATCTTTTCCCAATCTGTAGGTTGTCTCTTCACTCTGTTGGTTGCTTATGTTGTTATAAAGAAGGGTTTTAATCTAATATAATCCCACTTGTTGATCCTTGACGTTATTTCTTGGCAGACTATTCAAAAAGTCCTGCCTGTGTCTATGCCTTCAGGAGTTTTAACCATTTTATCTTAAATATGTTAGTTTTAATATTTAGATCTTTGATATATTTTGACTTTTGTTTGGTACATGGATCTAGACTCAATCTCCTGCACAGGGAGAGCCAGTTTTCCCAGCACCATCTATTAAAGCAGCTTCACATATTGCTGGCTCCAGCTCAGTTCTGTCTACTGCCCTCTTGGGAGGACTTGGAAATGCACAAGGAAAGCAAAGAAAATAGTCACAATGTCCTCCTACTTCCTCACTGTTGGAACTCAATACTCGACCCTCACAAGTTAAAGAGGAGGAATTTATTTTGGCTCACAGTTTGTACAACTTCCATAGTCAGCTGGCTGCGGAGTGGAGGAACATCACAGAAGGGCATTGCAGGAAAGAAACAGTCCATGGCATGGCAGGCAGGAAACTTCTTCCTTTCTCCTCTTTTCATTTCATCCAGGCCACAAGCCTCTTTGCTGGACCACACACACCCAGAACTATGCTAAACCAATCAGTAAATAAATCCTGGCCCTGAAGGTAAACCTGTCCCAAGCCTCATCCCTAGCTCCTAGCTCAGAGCTTGGCCTCTTTATCAGAGATTAAATGGCTGAATGTTCCTGGTTTTACCGCATCTTCTGCTCTGTTCTGTTGACCTACATGTGTGCTTTGATCCACCATGCTGTTTTTATCACTGTAGCTTCAAAACACAATTTGAAATCTGGACAATTTGAAATGTGGACAATCTGTCCACAATTTGAAACACAATGGTGATGTCTCCGGCTATGCCTTTGCTGCCAGGGGGTTGCTTTTGCTGTTCCAGGTCTCTTTTGGTTGCCTGTGACTTTTAGGACTTTTTTCTATAGTTCTGTGAAGAATGCTCTTGCTAATTTGATTGAGCAGGCATTAAGCTCCTATATCAATTTTGGAAGTATGTTCATCTTGATGTTAGTTCTGCCTCAAAAACAGGGTACAACTGCCCGTTTTCTGATGTCCTCTTCTCTCTCCTTTGAGACTACTATAGCTTTCATTATGGAGGGCTTTCATTTCCTTTGTGGGATTGATTCCTAAGTATTTTAAATTTCTTGATGCTATTGTAAATGGCATTATTTTGTTAATTTCTTTCTTGGTTGGTTCATTATCAGTGTCCAGAAACGCTATTGACTTTTGAATGTTGATTTGTATCCTGAATTTATCAGCCTTAGGCGTATCCTGTTTAGATGTTGGGTCTTTATATAAAGTATCATGTCTTCTGTGAATACGGATAGTTTGTCTTCTTCTTTTCCTATTCCTATCTCTTTTTTCTCTTCTCTTCTTGACTGCTCTGGCTAAAGTTTTGAATACTATATTGAATACCAGTGGAGATAGTAGACATCTTTGTCTTGTTCCTAATTTTAAAAAGAAGGTTTTCAAGCTTTTTCTCCATTTAATATGATGTGACCATAACCGGTCATAAATTGTTTTTATCATATTGAGTCTACATCCTTCTATACCTATTTTCGTCAGTATTTTTATCATGAACAGGCTTTGCATTTTGTCAAGGCCCTTTTTTGCATCAGTTGAAATATTCATACTTTTTATCTTGATTCTGCTTATGTAGTGTACTATATTTATTGGTTTGCAATGTTGAACCACCCTCAAAGTATTTTTCTGGCAGAGAAAGACCACTTTTCTATCAATTTTGAAAGATAGGTTTTCAGGTTATGTGGTCTGGATTGGGAGCTGTTTCTTTATGAGGCTTGGAACACTTCACTGGAGGCTTCCCAGCCTTCAGGTAAGGTTCGTCTTCAGCAATACACTGTGGCTCTGGTGGGTTAACCTGTGCATGGGATTTGATCCGTTTCTCTAACAGCTTTGACAATTCTTCATGTTGGACTTCATGAATTTTTAACTGAGCTGTGTCATGAAGAAGTTCTTTTTGGGTCTTGGTTATCTAATGTTCTGTGTGCCTCATTTCCCCACACGTTAAATGCTTTCCCCGCACCTGGAAATTTTCCTGTTAGTAGTTCTATAGACACATTATTAATCCCAGATAGTCCTAGATTTGTCAGCAACTCCTGATGCCCCTTGTCTTATAGAGGCATCACCTCTGCTGATGTTCAGATATCCTTTCTCCCCCTCTCTCTCTTTCCCTCCCCCTTTCCTTGATAAGGGATCTGTCACTGAATTTGGGGCCCATTATGATCTAGGATGATTCTGTCTGAATATACTTTCAATTATATCTGCAAAGATTCTCACCCCAAAGGAGCCGGTGCTCTGAGGTCCTCGAAGGAGCGTGCTCCTGAGCACACACAGTAGAGAGTTTGTGGCAGGTGTTTTATGTTGTTATAGCTCCCAGGTGCCTGTCACGACTTGGATCTTGAAGCGCCCAAACACCACGTGTAGAAAGGGTGGTCACTAACTTGTGCCACTCCTGAGGCCCGGATGAGGCCTGGAGGAGGGAAGTGGGGCCGGTAGGGGTGTGGGCTGGAAGGGGAGGCTGTGAGATCCGCACTTTCGCCTCTCTGTGCCTCCGGACCCCGGTGCGGTGAGCGCCTCCCCCGCTGTTCATTTCAGCCCCGACTTACTGCTTCATTTCAGCCCCAAACAGGCTCCCAGGACCAAAGACCCAAATCTCGCAAACCAAAACCAAAATAAACTTTTCTTCTTTAATGTGATTAGCTCAGGTATTTTGTCATAGAGGCAGAGAGCTAGCAGAGCCGTTATTATATCTTGATCTTAAAAACTATTACAAATCTCTGTCCACCAGGCATCTGGCAGACAGCTGCAATCCTAGAACTCCAGAGGCTAAACCAGGAGGAACTCAAGTCCAAGGCCAGCCGTGTCTTAAAAAAAGATTTTTTAGGAAACTTCTTTAGAAAGATTTTTTAAATTTTTAGAAAGATTATGGCCGGGGATTTAGCTCAGTGGTTCTGGCGCCTGTCTTGCAAGCGCAAGGACCCGGGTTCGATCCCCGGTAACCACGTACAATACTGGGCGCGGAGACTCACCCCAGCAGCAATTAGTACCACACACTACAGTGCCGGGCATGGTGGCTCACGCCTGTAATCCCAGCACTGGGAAGGCAGAGGCAGGAGGATTGCTGTGCTGTGAGTTTGAGGTTGAGCTTAGGGCCAGCCTGAACCACAAAGTGAGACCCTGTCTCAAAAAACCTAAAAAAAAAAAAAAAATTTTTTTAGAAAGATTAATCGAATTATTAAATTAATAAATGCAGTTTAAAATGATTAACCAATATTCCTAAACTGAGAAACTTAGCAATTTAGTGCAACTTTCTCAAAATAAAAAGTTTTTAAAGGACTGAGAATGTAGCTCAGTGCCTAGGCCCTGAATTTCATCCCCAGTAACAACACCAACAACAAAATAGCTAACAATATTGGTAATTTCAGACCAGCCCCTGTTTCACTCTCCCTAATCTGTCTCACCCCAGCACTCAGAGCCCAAAAATAAGTCAAACAGGCAGGAAACACATTACCCGATAAAGTCCACAGTCGCCTACAAACAAGCTCATACTTCAAAGGGGACCCGACTCCAGATGAAGCCAAGTGGAAACCTGGAGACAGGGCCCAGGCCAGCCAGGATCACCTCTGCACGAACCTCAGGAATTTGACTTTGAGCGTGGTGCGACACCTAGCGGTCACAGCTCCCAGTCCTTTCCTGGTTGACGTTAAGGGAAGTAAAGTGTCTCCAAAGCCCATGAAGGTGAAAGATAGCTGCGTGGGGCTGGGGAATCAGGATACACCGTGAGGTTTCTGCTGCCCACGAGCTCCCAGACTCGGTACACGGGAAAGCGGAGGCTGATGGGAAACTCTAACCCAGGGCCGGCGAGGGACTTTGGCTGCTGGGGAAGCAGCGCCTGGGCTGCAGGTCTGCATTGAGGGGACCCATGTAGGTGCTTAGTTAGTGTTTACTATTAATCCATTCTGTCAGAAAGGTGCTGGCAGAGAGGACCCACAGGGACCCATGCACAACAATACGGTGTTAAATCACAGGTGTCCAGAAATACATGCTTCATTTTGAGCAAAAGGCAAACTTAGAGCTTCTAACATTCCAACAACCTGCACATCTGCTAAATGGCGCAGCTACCCTGACAGTTTGCCCAACTGCGAAACAAGATAAACTCTACATATGTCAAGGGAGATACTGTGTGGAAAAGCTTAAGCCATGCGCTTAAGCTACTTGGGAGGCTGAGGCAGGAGGATGGCAAGAAGGAGTCCAGCCTGGGTGAATTAGTGAGACACTGTCTCAGTATAAAAAACAGTCTGGATGTAGTTGAGCTGTAAGGCATAGACTAGATGTGCAGGCCCTGCTTCAAGATTTATAAAGGAGGAAAAAAAGATTTCAGGCCATAAAACACTCCATTCCGGTAAAGAGTTTGTTTGGAATCAAAGCAGGGGTCACTTTGCAATGGAAATGTGTTCACACTTCCGCTGCCACCCTAGGAGGCACTGGGGCAGCCAGAAGACGGTCTTGATTTGACTGGAAATGGTTTTATCACTTGTCAGTTTTTATCGGTAGTGATAGGGATTCCTTGCTGAACTTTTAATGTTCTTTATAAATTCGATATGTCAGATGAAAACGTTTCGGTTCATTATTTTTCTTAGCTCGCACATCGTGTGTGTGTGTGTGTGTGTGTGCGTGTGTATGTGTGCGTGTGTTGGGCTTAAGTCTTTTAACTTTCTGATCCTTCTCATAACCCTGATGACAACTATTGCTTTTCAAACCCGCGCCGCACTCTCTGAACTGTCATCAGTACGACCGACCCTTCCTCCGCTACACGCTGCTTTGACCACTGCTGCGGCATCGCGGAAGTCTTGTGTGGCCTGACTGGCCTACACAACTCTGTGCTTCCCGCTTGAAATCAGTTTCAGCACTTTGTAAGCCATAGCGAGTTCCGGTAAATTTCTGACTTGCTTTCCTGATGATTTTGAGTTTAACTTAATTGAAAATTGGAATTCAGTCTAATTTACATTCTGATCTATTTAGGACTTTCAAATGAAACCGTAAAGCTTAATTCATTTAAATTAAATCTAATGTGAATATACATTCTATTTGAATATATTCTAATTTTTAATTTGAATGTGCTATTAAAATTATTCTGTTTGGTGGAACAGGCCACAATCCCAGAACTCAGGAGGCAGAGGCAGGAGGATTGCCAAGAGTTCGAGGCCAGCCCAGGCTACATAGTGAGTTCAAGGCCAGCCTGGGCTACATAACAAGAACCTGTCTCAAAAAAGCAAAGCAAAAAAAATTGTGTTGTAGTGCAAATGATACTGCTGAAAATTTTCTAAATATGTATCTAACCTATCATTTCACAATCTAACAAAATAGTATTAAAAATGTTTATGTTTCCAAAAAAAAGAAAATCCTGGGCTTTGCATGTGCTAAGCACGTGCTTGACCACCAAGCTACACCTCCAGCAGAAATAACACTTTAAAAATCCCCAAAGCAGTAAGATATGTCTGGAATCGGGTCGCGGATTTAGTTCAGTGGTTCCGGTGCCGGTCTTGCAAGTACAAGGACCCGGGTTTGATCCCCGGTAACCGCATATAATATTGGGGGTGGATACTCACTCCCAGCAGCAATCCCAGCACTCAGAGGCGGAGGCAGGAGGATTGCTGTGATGTGAGTTGGAGGCTGAACTCAGGGCCAGCTTGAACTACAAAGCGAGACCCTGTCTCAAAAAACCTAAAAAAAAAAAAAAAAAGAGATATGTCTGGAATTAATATCATCACCTGCACTGCAAAATTTTAAGTGTAGAAACGTCTCCCCTCATACAGATTTCCACTTAGAATTTTTAGCCATGTTTGGGGCTATTTTTGGATGCATTAACCTCAGCTAATCCTCAGACTTTCATCTTCCTTGAATGAAGTCGAATATTTCCGCCAGTGCTCGAGAATGCAGTCAGGAGCTGGAAAAGCAGCTGGTTCGCTATTGGGTCAGTTTGGCGAATTGTCTCACAGACTGACGTGGGAATACGTGATGTGGCCACTGGAACAGCAGAGGGCGACAAAGAGTCAACGTCCCCAGCACCAGCTGTATCTCAGTACTATGATTGTTTGTTATTAATGAATAATTTCATCAAATTTCAATGTAATTCAAATTTCCAATCTAGGTTATCACTGCCAAAGTACATCGTTAGCTTAATTCTACTTGCTAAAAAGACAAAGCAAAAGGAAGGCTCTGAAGAGAATTCTCGGCCTGGTCCAAGCCCTGGGGCTGGAGATACAGAAGGGCGAAGGTGTTTCTCTCCCGCGATTCTCATCCACAATCGCTTCAAGGAGAAGCCGAGCCCTTTCCTATTTACTGAGCCTGGAGCCCATGCTCAGCAAGTACCTGGGACACTAGAATTCCAGGAAAAATCTCACGGGACAAGATTCTCCAAACAAGGTGGAGGCAAAGAAGTAAGGAAATGCGCCAAGAGCGTTGTAGACGGGGAATGAAATACAGGAGCGAAGGAGTCGCCTGGGCGCTGGGTCCCGGGCTGGGCGTGGGCGTCCCGCGGAGCCTGGACGGAAGCGCGGGCTCTGCGCCCTCAGCTTCTGCACCCTCCCCTACTCTGCCAAGGCACACAGGGATGGCTGGACTGAGTCCACAGCGTCTTTTTAAAATTTAAATTCTTAGCAGTGCATTCTTAGCATATGTTAGCATATGCTAAGATAGGGTCTTATCTTAGCTAAGATAGGGATCGTGGGGAGCTGGCACGGGTACGAAATGTCTCAACTCATTTCATGTCCCCCTCTCTCCTACCCACCCGCCCTAGCTTGTTTCAAGGATGGAAATATCGCTGTGATTTTTTTTTTTTTCTTTTTTGAGACAGGATGTTGCTCTGTGTTTCGGACTGGTTTTGAACCACAGTGATCCTCCTGCCTCAGCCTCCTAAGTGCTGGGATTACAGCCATGCACCACCATCGGCAGGAATAATGGAAATATCTCTGAATCTCTCCATTCCTCCGATGCTTAGTTCTTCTTTATCGTAGGCTTTTGGAGATGCCCACTGAGTAGGCCAAGGCCAACCAAAATAGCGGAGAACCTATTGAAAACCGAAAGGAAAAACTGGCCACCTCCCACCTTCCCATTCTGTCCTCCCAGGATTCCCTTCTTCTCTCTACACCATGGTCTTCCGGTCTCAATCCCTGCGTCACTTCCGGAGACCCTGCATCACTTTGGAGAGAGCTCACAGCGCTGTTGCTGGGTGTGGGCCCTAGTGAGGGAGGTGAAACCTTTGCAGCCTGCTGCGGGTGAGCTGAGTAGCAGACCTCTCACCTGGCGTGGGAGAGGTCCTTCCCCACAAAACCTCCAAAACAAAGTCCATCGTGCCTAGAATGCCTTCTAAAAAACTATTTAATAGCATTTATTTTACCATTAATGTTGAATAATCGATGATGCAAAGTTTCTTTTCAAAATAAATGTCCCTATGATTTTGTTGTTGTTGTTGTTTTGTTGGTTTTCTTTTTGTTGGGTTTTTTTGTGATTTGTTTTGGTTTTTTGAGACAGGGTCTCGCTTTGTAGTTCAGGCTGGCCCTGAGCTCAGCCTGGAACTCACAGCAATCCTCCTGCCTCAGCCTCCTGAGTGCTGGAATTACACCTGGCCTCCTACAGATATTTTTTAGTATTGTCTTTTGTTTCATTTGTACATGTTTGTAGTCCGTGTAGTTTACGGTCACCTTGAGGAATGATTGCGTGTATATATTACAGCAGCTTTCATTACATGAAAACAGCAGTCATTACATGATACAGCAGTATCCCAGTTTTCATTCTGGTTGTCTTAGCTTATCTTATGGCCCAGAAGGTTCACGTGGCTTGGGCTTCTTAGGCTCCTGTACGTGGCACACTTTTATCCCTCCCATTTCCCCTTCCCTCCTTGCCTCTGTTCCCTTGAAGCACTTTCGCGCTGCAACAGATCCATCCCCTTGTCCCTCCCCCCCAGTACCCTTTATCATTCTCTTCTTGGGACTTTACCTTACTCAACTGAGAACTGGCATTTGGTATTTAAGTTTGTGTGTGGTTTATTTCACGCGACACTGTATTTTCCAGGTGGACCCACTTCCCTACGAATGCCCCAGTTGTGTCCCTGAACAGCACAGTCGTATCCGCTATGCATAGATTCCACGTTTACTACCCTTTCATCCGTTGATGGGAACACAGCCATGCAGGGATTCACCGTTACGAGTTGTGCTGTGTAAACCCTGTATTCCAGGATCTCTGGAGAATGGCGATTTAAGCTCTCTGAGGAAGATGCCCAGCAGGGGAGGAGCTGGGTCATAGGGGATGCCTAATTTCAGTTCTCAGAATCTCCATGGTGATTTCCATGGTGGTTGCTCTAGTTTGTGTTCCCACCAGCAATGTGGAAAGGTCCTTTTCACCACAGCGTCGCCAAGATCTCTTACTGTTTAATTTCCTAATGGCTGCCATCCATTCTGGTGTTAGGAGGGATCTTGGCATTGTTTTAACTTGTATTTCTCTAGTGGTCAGAGATTTGGACACTGTTTTCATATATCTGTTGACCATTTGTGTTTCTTCCTCTGTGAAGCGTCTGTTAATTTTTCCAGCCTGTTCCTTGACTGGGTCTTTAATTTTAGGTGGGTTGTGTTTTGTTTTGGGTTTTGTTTTGTTGTTGTTGTTGTTGTTGTTGTTGTTGTTCTTGGTAGACTGTAGACATTAGTTGCTTATCCAAGAAGTATGGCAAAATATTTCCCATTGTGTAAGTTGTCTCTTTACTACAGATATTCTTAAACTGACACAGAAGCAATTCAGGTTCAAGACGCCATGCCCGCTGCCGTTGTTCTGGAGCCTTCGCCATCCTGACAACTCATGCTGAGGACTCTGGGGCCTGTGTGGGCCTGAGAACAGGGAGGACACCCCCCTTCTGGCCTTCGCCTCCGCATCACTGAGGAGGAGCCCTCTCTGAGCCAAGACGTGGCTTCGTCACAGCTTGCTGTCGGTCTCACTCGTCACACACGGAGTATCACGTCTGTCTCCTCCCCACTTTGCATGCGTGTGTGTGTGTGTGTGTGTGTGTGTGTGTGTGTGTGTGTACGCACGCGCATGCGCATGTGCGCTTGCGTGTGTGGTGCTGGGGATTGCATCCAGGGCCTTTGCATGGAGCTCTGTCTCCACATTTTTATTGTAGAGTCTTGCTAAGTACCCCACCTGTCCAGGGGAAGAACTGGTGATCCTCCTGCTTCAGCCTCCCGAGTGCTGGGATCACAGGCATGTGCCCTCACGAGGACAACTTTGTCCGGCAGGGACCTCAACCCTGTGTCTCTGCCCACTGTCGCCTCTGCTTGGGGACCCATCAGCCCGTCTTCATTGCCAGGCTCCTCATCAGCCCTGGCTTCCATGTCAGTAGGAGGGCTCTGCCCACCCAATTGCTGAGCCATAGCCCGGGGTTCTGGCCAGCACCCCGCTTCCCATGACGCTCAGCTCCCCGCCAGTGACTGCGCGTGCTCCGTTCTCCTCCCCGGAGTGCCCGGCACTTAGTGTGGCCGAGACCCTGTAAACTCAAGTCCGTCTTCCCCAGCCTCTCCCGCTCCGCCACCCAGCTGCAGGTCCCGGCTGAGCGGCTGTGAGCTGCAGGCCCCAGTGTGCAGCGCACCCCGGGACCCTCAGCGTCCTCCAGCCCCTCTGCCGCGCCCCAGCTCTTCAGACCCAGCCTACGTGACTCCGGTCACCCACACCCCCGCCCCAATCCCGCGGCTGCCTCGCTCCGCCTTTGAACTCGAGCTCAAACAGTAGTTCTTCAGGAAGCACCCACGTCTGCTGCAAACCCCTTACTGCGTCCTCTCTCCTGTAGCAGCTGACTGCTCCGAGTAGGCAGCAGGCGCAGACAGCCCATCCTGGACACGGCAGAAGCCTTCAGCTCGTGGAAAAAGGAAACTGGATTCCAGTCAGGCCTGGTAGTGGTGTGCATCTGTCATCCCAGCACTCTAGGTGGCTGAGGCAGGAGAATCACAAAGCAGTTTCACAAGGTCCTACCTCTGAATAAAAATAGCGGGGCTGGGACTCAGTGCAAAGGCTCTGGGTTCAATCCACATTTGAAAATCCCATTTGAAAAAAAGAAAATTCTCCCTTTGGCTGCTTCCAGAAAGGCGGGCCAGTTCCAGACTTTTCGCGTTAGACGGTGTCTCCGGCGCACTCAGGCCTCCCTTGCTCTGCCCGGAGCGAGGCAGCAGCTCGGGGCTGGTCAGGGGCGGGCAGAGGGGCCGTGGCCGGACCCCAGCTCACCTCTCCCTTTTACAGGCAGCCAGCGACCTGGAAACAGCTGCTCAGCCGGTCTGGGCCGCTTGGCCTCCGCGTCCTGGGCTGTAATGTCAGGAGCTGGGCCGCCTTTGGGGGAAACTCAGGCTGTTTTGAGGGGGCCCAGTGGGGCCCTTCAGCAGGAGGAGAGTCCGAGCCGCTCAGGGCCGGGCCGCAGGAAGCGAGTTTCCCATGGCAGCCGCGGTCTGTTTTAAACAAACATCCTGCAGTGGAAAGCATTGCATCAGCCTGGCTTAGCGCCTGGCAGAGCTGGGCCCCAGCACTGTCTTCCGCTCCGATTCCACCCAGGCTGAGTGGCTGCAGAAGTCCCCCACTGCCACACACACCCCAGGTCTCCACCGGCCCCTGGGAAGGTTTCCCAGAGGAGTCGAGCAATATTCTGCAGTAACCTTGAGTTTCCGCGCAATGGAAACAGTCTTTCCAGTACGGGCGGTGGAGCCCAGGGCCGTTCCTGCGCTGCGTGCCCGGCCTTTCCTCGCCTTTTATCTGAGACAGTCTCGCTGAGTCACTAATTTGCCCAGGCCGGGCTCGAACTTGGGGTCCTTCTGCACCAGCCGCCTAGTGCTGGGATTCAGACGCCGCCCCCGGCTGACATGAAAACAATGAGGGAGGCCGCCCTCCGCTCAGGCCTCGGCTCGTTTTGGGGCCGCACTTTTCGCTTCCACGTGGCGACGATTTTCGAGCCTGTTTCCCGTCACTGGCGTTTGCAGCCGCACGGAGGGACGGCGGCAGCACGGCGCAGGGAGGTTTCTCCGGTGTCTCCGGGCTCGAAGGCCGTTGTGAGGCGGCGGCGCTGCGGAGGTGGGACAGGAGGCCCGCCCCGGGGAGAGAAGCAGAGGGGGAGCAGAACCCCAAGAGTGTGAGGCCCCGGCAGCCAGAAGATGAGTTTGCAGAGGACACAGGACCGTGTTCCAGCTGAGGGGGCGGGAAGAGCCGAGAAGAGGTGGTTGTGCGCCGTGGCGGGCAGAGCGCGGCTGGAGCTGGGGCCTCCTGAGCCCAGAGCCCCAGAGCCTGGCTGCACCCCAGACCCGGAGCGCTGGCGGCCCGCTCTCCTCTTCGGGCTTCCTCCAGGTCCTGAAGTCTCAGCCCCGCAGGAGCCCGGACACCAGCGCCAGCAGACCCGCCTCGCCGATGACATCCACAGAAGTTTGCTTTCTGTGAGCAGGGCTGGGACCCGGGCCGTCTCCAGGGTCCTTTTTGTGACAGTCACGTGCCGTGTTGAGTCAGGGCAAGGCTGACTGGTGGGCTGTTATTTTAAGATCATGGCATGTTCGTTGGTGGAAGGGGATAAATATAGTCCCTGCTCCGAGCCCCTCCCTGCCAGCTCTGATTGTACCAGCTCAGTCTTCAGTTCGTGGACTTCTTTTCTTTTTGGTTTTTTGAGACAGGTTCAGGTTGGCCTTGAACTCACTCTGTAACCCAGGCTGGCCTCAAGCCCTCAGTGATCCTCCTGCCTCAGCCTCCTAAGGGCTGGGACTGCAGGTGCTCACCCCCCACACACCCGCCTGGCGTGCTGCTGGAGCTGTGGGACGTTGGGAGGTGCGTGTGAGGAGGGAGCCTGCATGGTTGCAGTGTGTCTCAGGAGGGGCCCAACTCGGCGCTCTTTCCCTCTACTTCTGCCTGAGCCTGCAGATCTGAGTTACCGGAAGTGTGTGGGGTGAGTGGAGGCCTTGAGGCAGCAGGGCTGGGGGACGGGAGAGAAAGATCCAATTCACGCAGAGGACCACACGTGCAGGACTCAGCGCTGACCGCCTTACCTAAGCCTCATCACCAACTCCAGCGGCTTCTGTTCTTTCTTTGTAGCGGAAGTACCGTGCCCGACACACACAAGATAAAGGAGGAGAGCTTTATTTTGGCTCACACTTTGTAGAGGGTTCAGTCCACAGCCAGCTGGCTCGGAGGTAGGTTGGCATGGCAGAGGGACACTACAGAGGAGAAACAGTCCCTGGCATGATGCCAGGCAGCAGAGGAATCAAGGGAGGAGGAGGGAGATAGACCCTCCCGGCCTCACCTCCGGCGACTTCTCAGACCAGCTCCCCTAGTGTCTCAGTTAGCTGTAAACTCGGTGGGCCAATTCACCAATGAGCATCTGGCCCCTGATCCAAGCACCATCCACAGCCCCACCTGTGAGCACAGAGGCCTTGGGGAGCAGGAGAGGTAAACCGGAACATTTCACCCCTGCCCTCAAGATTCGTGCATCTCCCTCTATCCAAAGGGCATTTAGTCTCCAGGAACTGCCCAAGCCCTAAGTTTCTGCACTGCCAAAAAGACCAAGTCTAAAGTCTCCTGTGTGATTTAAGGCAAACTCTTTTCTGTTTGCCTCCTGGAAAAATGAAAAAAGAAAGCTAAACACGCTGACCTTCAAAGGTATGGGGTAAACGTTTCCGTCCCAAAAGGGGAAAATGGGCGATAGAAAGGGGTCGGACCAAACCCAGACCAGAATCCAGCAGGGAAAACATTAAATTCGTAGATCTGTGTTCAGCACCGGCCGCGCCTTTTCTAAACCCTCACTCAGCACAGAGCTCAGCTGTGAGAGTTCTAGCCAATGATTTTATTACGAATCCTAATTTCTTTAGCAAAAAACATCTTGAACTGGTCATGAGCAAAGTGACTTCTCTGACCAGGAAGCAGGTGGCGATTCCATCTCCACCCACAGAGCGGCGGGGACCCCCTGCTGCCCAGGCCGGGAGGGGCGCTGGGGCCTGATGTCACTCAGCCCAAAATAATGGCCCCGGTCTCCTGCAGCAGCCAGAGCCCCTGGAGGAGCAAGTTCGCTCCCGGCTGTGGGATCTCTTCTTTCTTTTCTAAAGACAGGCACAGACCTAGCTAAGGGGTCAAATGTCGTCTCCACAGTCGACTCTGATGAGCCTCAAGCCTTTCAAGCAGAGGAAGAGTTTAGGTAAAGGGCCCGGGGATTTCAGGGTCACTGGACAAACAGGAGGAGGGACGCATCGTACTGCCTGGCTACGGACTCTCTTGTTCTTGAACTCTTCACAGCAGCCAGACAAGAGGAAGTGGCTGGAATCCAGGCAAAGTTCCCGAACAAGATCCCGGTAAGACCGTGCTGTCTCCCTTCCGAGCGTCCCGACCTCATCCTTGACAGAGCGGTGGCCGGGCTCTGCCGCCCCGAACCCGGGAACGGGCTGCCTACAGGGCTGGGGCTCTCGCCAGGTGATACTGGAGCGTGACCCGCGTGAGCCGTCCCTGCCCCTGCTGGACAAGACCAAGTTCCTGGTCCCGCGGGAGCTGAGCGTGAGCCAGCTGCTGGACATGATCCGGTAGGTGACACGAGTGACGCATGCGTGTGTGCAGAGCACAGCGGGGCTTGTCCTGTTCCAGGGACTGTTTCTCCATTCAAGAGGAGAGCGACCTTTGTGTTTCTTTCTTTCTTTTTTTCTATTTTTTTTTTTTTTTTTAGGTTTTTTGAGACAGGGTCTCACTTTTGTGGTTCAGGCTGGCCCTGAGCTCAGCCTCAAACTCACATCTCAGCAATCCTCCTGCCTCTGCCTCCCGAGTGCTGGGATTACAGGCGTGAGCCACCACGCCCGGCACTGTGGTATGTGGCACTGATTGCTGCTGGGGTGAGTCTCCTCACCCAGTATAGATATGTGGTTACTGGGGATTGAACCCGGGCCCTTGCACTTGCAAAACAGGCACCAGAACCACTGAGCTAAACCCCCAGCCTGTGTTTCATTTTTAAATTCCATAGTGCCCTGAAAAGATGCTATTAGAATTACTTTATCTTATTCTATTTGTTATTATTATTTTATTTGGTTTGGTTTTGTTTTTGAGACAAGATCTCACTATGTAGCTCAGACTGCATATACTATAAAACCCCGGCTTAGAACTCATGCTGACCCTCTTAGCTCAGCTTCCTAAGTGCCAGAATTGCAGGACAGCAGCACCACACCTGGCAAAGTGACTTTATTTTAAACAAGTGGGAGCTGAGTGTGGCAGAGCATGCTGTCATCTTAGCTCTTGGGAGGCTGAGGCAGGAGGATTCTCTAGCTCAAGGAAGGGAGTGCCCTGGGTTCCAATGCCAGGGTGCAGCAGAATAAACAAGCCAGAAAATCTTCCCTAGCGGGTGGTCTCACTGCCATCCTGAGCCTCACTTGGTCCCCATTGCAGGGAAGTCACCTGTCACCCAAAGACAGCTGTGCACCGCGCGTCAGGGCTCCCCTGTCAGGGTGGCTTGAGAAGGAGACTCGGCCTACCTGAAGGCCAAGCCATGGTGGGGGCGGGGCTGCACCTGCTTCTCCAGGGACAGCTAATGGAAGTGCACAGGCCTGGCCAGGCCTCTGTGCCATCTGAAACAGACACTCCTGCTGTTAGAACTCGGGCGCCGTGGACACACACACCCATCCAACCAGACCCGCCTCCTGCAGGTGCCACCCGAGGCTGCTGGCGGGGAGACGCTGCAGCAGGGTGTGTGCCCTGCCTTTGTGCCTTTCATTTCGTAGTGACCTGAGCTCCCTCCGGAGAGGCGCAGGAGCTCTCCATCTTCCAGAGTGTCCGGGGCCTGCAGGTCTGCGGCTGGTCCCCACCTCAGTCCCTCTCCCTCCTCCCGTCCAGGAGCCGCATGGCCCTGAGCCCCACAGAAGCCTTTTACCTCCTGGTGAGCAACAAGACCCTGGTCAGCACGGGTGTGACCATGGCAGAGATCTACAGGGACTACAAGGATGAGGACGGCTTCGTGTACATGACCTACGCCTCCCAGGAGATGTTTGGCTGCCCAGGAACAGCAGCGCCCAGGGCCGGACGTGGGCCTGGGCACACAGCTGCGGCCCTCTCGGGCCCCTGTCGGGAAGAACTCCTCTGACGGGCAGAAGGGACCCTGTGATTTCTCCCACGTGTCCTTGGGAGGGTCAGGGCGCAGCGTGCCCGTGGCTGGCAGCCCCGGGGTGGGCAGCGGGACGTCACTGGGCCATCTGCTTCCCCACCGCAGTTCCCAGTTATCCCCTCTGAGTTCCTCCCGTCCGAGGCACACGTGTGTCCAGGCCGGCATCTCTCCATGCGGAGTCATTAAAACCCTGTCTGGGGGTCAGGGAGTTAGCTCAGTGGTTCCGGCGCCTGTCTTGCAAGCGCAAGGGCCCGGGTTCGATTCCCCGGTAACCACATACCTATACTGGGTGTGGAGACTCACGCCCAGCAGCAACCAGTACCACATACCACAGTGCCGGGCGTGGTGGCTCATGCCTGTAATCCCAGCACTTGGGAGGCAGAGGCAGGAGGATTGTGATGTGAGTTTGAGGCTGAGCTCAGGGCCAGCCTGAACCACAAGTGAGACCCTGTCTCAAAAAACCTAAAAAAAAAACCCTGTCTGCTGTGCACCCAGCTTTGTCCTGATCACGCTCTGTGACGAACACTATCAGGACAGAACAGAGAGGAAACTGAGTCCTGGCAAGGCCCGGAACGGTCTCACAGTCCCACGACACCATCTAGCAGGACCCAGGGCTGGGAGTCAGGGCTTCCGAGCTCTGCGAGGTTCCCGGGGCACTCACTCTCCCCCACGGACAGCTGCTGGACGCACGAGCCAGAGAGCGATGCTGACAGAGGGACTGCAAGGGGCATGGCGCCCTGCAAGGGGCATGGCGCCCTGCAAGGGGGATGGAGCTCCGGCGGCATGAACAGCTGTGCCACCCAACAGCAGGTCAGTGCACACGAATTTTCCAAAGGTGCTCTGAGGGCACTGGTCACGGGAGGTTTTACAGGAAGTTGATCTTCAGCTGGGTTTTTAAGCATGGATAAGAGTTCGTGTAGGACCAGGCCCGGTGGTCCATGCTTATAATCCCAGCTTTTAGGAGGCTGAGGCAGGACGATCACTGCCAGTTCCAGGCCTGCCTAGGGTACGTGGTGAATTCAAGGGAGACCTAAACTACGTGAAATCCAGACATGGCAGGGCACTCTAGGAGGCTGAACAGGAGGACTGCCAAGCCTAGACAACTCCATGATTTTGCAAGACCCCATCTCAAAGAATAAAGACAGGGCTGGGGAATGTGGCTCAGTGTGAAGGCTCTGGGTTCAGTCCCCACGCTGCCAAACCAGTTTGTCTGGGAAGTTTCATTTACTCATCAACAAACAATGACTGAGCTAGACTGAGCCCCAGCACCCACCTGCACTATCCTAAGTCCTGGAGAAACTGAGAGTATCTGACAGCATGACCCCGCTTCTCCCGGCGCTCACTGTAACTCTTGCAAAGGAGGGAAAATGCTGTTCAAACACAGGTACAGCAAAGAAGAAAATCAGAACGGCCAGCAGCTGGATCCTATCACCAAAGAGGATTGAAGAGACTCCCCAGCAGGCGACAGTGGCAGTGTCTAGGAAGCAGAGATGGAGGGGCCAGAGTCTCCCGAGGGCCTCCCTTGAACTCACAGCAATCTTCCTGCCTCTGCCTCCCAAATCCTGGGATTACAGGCATGAGCCACCATGCCACACACTGTGGTATATGGTACTGGTTACTATTGGGTATGAGTCTCCACGCCCAGAATTGTATGTAGTTTCCAGGGATCGAACCGGGCCCTTGCACTTGCAAGGCAGGTGCCAGAACCACTGAGCTAAATCTTCAGCCCATGCTCCGATTTCTTTTTTTTTTTTTTTTTTTTGTTTGTTTAAAAAGGGTTGTGGGGCTAGGGATTTAGCTCAATGGTACTGCCATGTGGCTTCCAAGCTCAAGGTCATGAGTTTGATCCCAGTATTGCAAAAAATTAGATAATAGATAGATAGATAGACAGACAGACAGACAGACAGGCAGGCAGGCAGGCAGAAGCATGTTGTGGATGAAGCCGGGCATAGTAATGCATCTGTAATTATAATCTCACCACTTGGGAGGCTGAGGCAAGAGGATTACCCCAACTCTGAGGTCTACATAGTAAATTCAGGGCCAGCCTGAGCTACATAGTGAGACCCTGTCTCCAAAAATAAAATAAAATGTTAAAAAAAAAAAGGATGGCAACGTTGTTCAGTTCGAAGGTCTTGGGTTCAGTCTCCATACCCCAACCTAAAGCAAAATATCAAAAACTTCCCAAGTAAATCTGCTTGCCTAAGTGAGCTTCCGGAGGGCTCGAGCCTGGACACCGGCCTGTCTGTCCGTGGCCGGCTCTGCTCCTCCCGCGGTCAGCTCTCCTCGCTTCCGGGGCTCTAGTGGCTCAGGACATCCACGACTGTCTCCGTTCTGCAAATCCAAGGCCGACCCCTGGGCCCATGGCTGGCCCTGGGGCCCTCCCTGGCGGAGCTGGCGTCTGCTCCTGCGGGGCTGCAGTGACTGCACGGCCTGCTCAGGACGGTTTCGGCTGGTGGTGCAGAGCAGACTGAGCTCGGGCCTCAGCCAACCCCAGCACCAGAAGACACCGCGTAGTCCTTGGATTCCGCGCCGGGGGGTTTCAGAACCTGCGCTGATGGGTCAGATTGGAGGGCGCAGTGTCCACAAAGCTGGGACAGCGCTGCCCCTTCCACAGGGGCGCGTTTCACCTGGTTTCACTTAGCTTTTACGCGGGACTGAAAATCAATTGGCAACTTGTAGTCCCTGAGTTATGACTGCTTTTCTTTTAGCGAGAAACAAAAAACATGGACCGACGCTCCTAGAGGAAGGGTTCCCTCACAATTCCCAGCCATGCTAAGTACATCTTTTTGGTACCAGTTTTGAACGCAGGGCCTCGCACTTGCGAAGCAGGCACTGTGCCACTGAGCATCCCCAATCAAGTGCATTTTATATAGTAAATTAGTTCTTTAAGGTAAATTAAAGAAAGCGTGAACCGCACGTAGACAGGGCACAGTCAGAACACAGCCCTGACCCGGATGTTGTCTCCGTATTGACATGAATGTAGTCTCTGGCTGCTTCTGTTCTACCTTGGACTGCTAAAATGTGCAGGCCTCCAAAGGCTCCCTACCTGAGTCCTTATGGGAAGCACAGGTTTACTGTAAAAATCTCTCATCAGGATGCCCTGCAGGGGTGCTGGATGCAGCACACACATCGTTTTTCGAGATGTGTCCTGGAAGAACTTGGCTATACACCAGGCAGACCAGGGCCCTAAACAAGGTTCTGTGGGTCTCAGACACTCATCACTGTGTCTGTTTTCTTCTGAAAAGTCAATACTAGTCCAGGATTCAGAACACCCAGACCCTCAGAACTGGCTGTTTGCAAAGGTCGATACTTTTTCCCTTGGTACTTAGGACTGACCCCAGGACCTTTGCATGAGCTACATTCCCAGCCTTTATTTACTTTTTATTTTGAGACAAAGTCTTGTTAATTCGCTTTCCTCAGCCTTTTGGAGAGCTGAGGTTACAGGCATGTGCCACCGTGCCTGGAAAGATCAGTGCTCCCTTAGCTCCAGCGTGTTCTAGTCACTTCCGTGCCCCTGACATGGGGTGAAGTCCCAGGAGCAGCAAGCGGTCCGCCCCCCCCCCGCACCCCCCCCAGCAAGATGCACCTGGCCCTGCCCCCCACGCCCAGACCTCTGTGGTTCCGACCTCGGTGTCCCACCCACATTTAAATCACAGTTGACGGGGGCCGGGGAGTTAGCTCAGTGGTTCCGGCGCCTGTCTTGCAAGCGCAAGGGCCCGGGTTCGATTCCCCGGTAACCACATACAATACTGGGTGTGGAGACTCACGCCCAGCAGCAACCAGTACCACATACCACAGTGTCGGGTGTGGTGGCTCACGCCTGTAATCCCAGCACTCGGGAGGCAGAGGCAGGAGGATTGCTGTGATGTGAGTTGGAGGCTGAGCTCAGGGCCAGCCTGAACCACAAAGCAAGACCCTGTCTCAAAAAAAAAAAACCTAAAAAAAATAAAAAAATAAAAAAAAAATCACAGTTGACAGGTTCAGTTAAACCAATTGGTTGCCAACCTAAATCTCCAATTGTTAAGCCTGGATGTGCATATTAAACATC
>PVIR01016923.1:0-35820 GCA_004026965.1 Petromus typicus
GTACCTTGAGGACAGCCTCATAAGTGAAATAAATAGGTCACAGATGTGTAAATATCATATCTTTTCTCTGGTATGAGAAAATAAAGATGTAAATGAGTTCTAGAATGTATGTTATATATTGTGAAATAGAAAACACTCAAAGCGTAATGGAGTGAAGGGGGAAAAATAATGAGATTATAACAAAAAGAAAGGAAATAAAGTTTATGTATATGGGGGGGTGGGAGAGTGGGTAGGGCTATGGGAAAAAATGAGAATTAAGTTGTGTCATATACTGGTACAAATTATCATTGTTGAATGCAATCATGATGTGTATATGTAATGTACCAATAAAGATTTCAATTTAAAAATAAAAAATGTATTCAGTTCTGCCACCCAGTGTCCACTCCGCAGAAAAGCAAGCCTGCAAAAGTGCTGCCTATCCTGTTGGTTCCTCACATCTCTTTATCAGATGCCAGACAGGCATACAAGTAAAGCTTTCAAAATTATTTTTATTATAAGTAATATATTTTTCCACTGTAGGCATCAAACATGTAATGTGATTTTAAATTAGGACCTACGGGAGGTCTCTCCAGCTGCACTTCTCGTTGGAGAACCCCAGCCTGGGTCACAGCTCCATTTGGTGCCAGCAAGCACGGCAGCAATGGGAAGGGAGGCGACGCGTTATGCTTTGCCCGTCTGTGTGTGTACTCAGCTGGCCACACGCCGCTGCCACGCGCTGGGAGTCACTCGCTACCTGTCTTCCAGAGACACCCCCCCGAGGGGCCGCCCTCCATTCCAGGGGACACCTGTCCCAGTGCGTAAACTTGGGAAGGACCCGTTCAGGCCAATCATGAAGCTTAACACCCTGAGCCAAGACTTACACCACATGACTCCAAAATCTGACCACCTCCTTCGGACCTGCCAAGGGGTGATGCCAGCCCCTCTCGCTTTGGTTCCCAGATAAGCAAATGAAATGACCCCAAAGGGCTACTGTTAAGGGCAGAATATACGAATATAGACATTCAGTTACAGGGAATGGCCTGTCATTCTCTTTCCCCGACCAGTACCATCTCCTCGCACCATGGCATTGCCTCCCTGGCCTGTGCCCACCGTGTTCCCTGGAGAACACACGGGCGTGGACATCTCCCAGGAGCCCACACGGTGGAGCCCTCCAGGGACGGACAACCTTCCCCATGACACTGCGCTGGAGGTAGTCGACCTCCTCAGCATGTACATCAATCAGTTAGTGATGTATTTGTGGACTGTCTCAACAAAATCCTTAATCCACTCAATGGCAATATTAATTTAGATCTAAAAGAAGATGTGGCAAAGATGGAAACAGACAGTAGAAGGAGTGTTCTAAAGGTCCTGAAACATGGGAATGGCCTTGCATTTCTCAGTCTAGGTGAGTGGCGTCTCCTCCTAACGAGCGGCCAGAGAAGGAACCTGGGGCTCAACTCCTGAGGCTGATATTGGCACAGAGCTGACAGACCATGTGGCAAACAGGGCAAGGAATGTAACTAGAACTTTTGCATTAAGTTCTAGTCTCCTGTGAGTAGACAGCACATGGTGAAATAATAATTAGGCAGAAATGAGACTTACAGAAGCTGAGCCTGGGCCTGATCCATGCTAGTCCGGGCAGCAAGACCCAGGACTCCAGCCTGCCACACCTTTTATTACCCCAGATTCAAGGTGGCTACATCTTTCATTCCATACATTCTAAAAGACGCAGTAGGTCCGGGCAGACACCAGCAACAGTCTTAGAGAAGTTGTGTAGATGAAGATCCCACAGGGCAGGGCAGATGTCAGCAGTAGTCCTTGAGAAGTTAGGCATATCCGAGTGCAGTTCTGTCCTGGAGCATCATAGCTGTGGGACCATTGAGTCCTTGTTGATACAAGAGTGAAGTCCAAAGTTCATCTGCGGGCAGGAAGGCCTCTTCAGGTTTGACTTTGCAATTCCCCAAAAGATTGTTCCCAACAGGGGCAGATGTAAGAAGAAACATTCGTGCCCACAGCCACCCCATGGAGCCTCTGCCTGTTCCGTGTCCACCCTGCTGCTCTGCACCCCGCAGCTCCTGTCTGTCCTCTCTGTGTCTGTCTATGCCTGTGTGTGTGTGTGTGTGTGTGTGTGTGTCTCCCCTTCACCTCCCCAGAGACCTGTGCTTGGGCCTGCATTGAGTTCTCTCCTCTCAGCAAACCTGCCCAGGTCCTCGGACACCAGTTGGACTTTTCTCATCTGAGCAAGTGCTTCCAGGAGCAATGGCGGATTCTCCAGGGTGCGCGTCATGTTATTAGTTTGTGCGGATTGTTTCTGCTCAAGGAGAATGTTCAAGTATTTACGAGGTCTTTGTTTTCTGTGTTTCTAATTAGATTCAGCTCCAACCAACCTCTGACATCTTAGGTACAGCCTCCATATTGCTCACAGGAAATCAGTCAGAAACCTGCCAGTTCACAGACTCCAGGTTCACAAAGCAAACTGCCAGTCCCATCTGGGAAGTTCCATGTGACCAGCGGCAGCCCTCACAGGCTTGGAAGTCACCCTCTGGCCACCAGGTCACTTCCTCTCACCTGTTGCTAGGCAACAGGGGTGGCAGCAACTGCCTTCCTCCAGGCTGTCTTGCTGCACTGGTCTGACACCCATCACTGTGAGGAAGAAGTGGTCTAAGACGTGGCCACAGTTTCAGAGGGCTCAGACCATAGTCAGTGGGCTCCAGGCCGGAGGTGAGCAGAGGGGAAAGAAAGTGGCAGAGCCAAGCCACTCCGCTCCTCACAGCCAGCAAGGAGAGCAGAGTAGCAGCAAGGCGAAGCCAGTGACCTCATGTGGCCCCCACGGTCACTCGCCAGCCCACCCAACTCTCCCAGAGGGTCCTTTATCGCCCACTCTGTGGCTCCCACACAGCCTGAGCTGAGAATTTCTCTCAACTATGACATTTAATTATCCATTTTTTTTTTAAAGACAGGGTCTTACTTTGCAGTTCAGGCTGGCCCTGAGCTCAGCTTCAAACTCACCTCACAGCAATCATCCTGCCTCTGCCTCCCGAGTGCTGGGATTACAGGCGTGAGCCACCACGCCCGGCACTGTGGTATGTGGTACTGGTTGCTGCTGGGGTGAGTCTCCACACTCAGTATTATTATGTGGTTACCGGGGATCGAACCCAGCTCTTGCACTTGCAAGATAGGCACCGGAACCACTGAGCTATATCCCCAGCCCTAATTATCCATATTTTTAAAATTTCACTGAAATTCAGTCTTTAAAAATTAACTATATAATTCCTTTTATATTTATAATTCAGTTTTAAAATCTTCTCTTTTTAAAATTAACTCTTCAGATTTTTATTCCCACAGATTTAGTCCATTTTCGTTTAAAGTGTGCACCACCATCATGAGTCTCTGAAGGTGTGGGATATTCCTATTCTCATATATATGATCAATTCTGCATTAACAGGCACAGGAAAGTTCAGCAATTTGAAGCCCACATTGGTATTTTCCTTTGAGTTTTGAAAAAGCGTTATCCGAGAAGGATCTTATTACGTGACTTTGAACAAATTTAGGTCAGGAAAGTAAGAAAAGAAGTTGGCATGGGTTGATTGCTGGCTTACTCCACACACGGTCTAATTTAGTCCTCTGTCCTCTCTCAGTCCCTCCAGAGCCGTTAACGTTACTTTGCAGAGGAGGAAATAGGTTGAGAGGAGTACCCCAGCAGGGATCTGTCTGGAGATGGGAATAAGTACCTACGGCCTGGTGCTCTCTTCCACATTCCGTTTTCCGTCCTTCCTTACAAAACATAGTGGGAAAATGGTCAAAAGTCAGATGTCAGCCCTGTTTCACTCCCCACAAGATAAAAAACAGTTTATTGTGCATTGTAGGTCAACAATTAAGTCCAGACATAAGAGTTACAAATTTATAAATGTCAAAGAAAGTATGAAAATTGCAAATATCATTGAAAATGTGAAGTTCTTGGGCTGATAGTCTAGAAATATGGGTTTTTATTCAGTGAAGTAATCTGTAACAAGTTTACATCAATTTGTAAATCCTAATAACAACAATCCAAGATCAAGAAGGCCAAATGACACCTAGAATGCCGTCAAAATGCTTGGCAGACAGGAAAGGATAATATGAGCCAAATGTGTGCCCGGGATATCCTATTAACCGTACTGGAAATGGTCTATTTTACCGTAGCAAAATTATATATGAAGAAGCTGCAAGCTCTTTAGAAGAAAATGTTCAGGATAAAACAAAATAAAAACTGTATATCTCCAGCTTCCTAAAATAACAGCTTGGGGCTCACTATTTTCAGTTTACTTGTACATACACTTGCTTTCCAATAGAAATAATGTTTAATCTCCAAGCTACAAGTATGATTAGAAAATGCCTAGTTAATCATCTCTGGGGAAGATGAAGAATTCACTGCATTTTAGTGTGGTTTCTCTCTTCACTGTAGAAACTATTATGCTTTTAGTTACTTAATTGGTGAGATGGGCAGCTTGCCACTTTCCTGGTCTCTGCTCCCTGATCCCGCTGCAGATTCTGTGGATGTCAGATAAGGAAACATCTCATTCTTACAGGAATTCACCTTCCTCTTCTCATTCACTGAGCCAGTGCATTAGTCAGCTTTCCTGCTGTGAGTGCACAGAATGTGGCACCCATAACACAAGAGAGAAGAGATTCAACTTAATTTATGATGTCAGTGGGTTCAGTCCTAGGTCCACTGGCTCCACACAGAAGCGTCATGGCGGAAGGGCCTGGTGGAGCAGGGGGTTCACTTCACGGTAGTTGGGAAGCAGAGCAGGGAAAGAGCTCCCGAGGGGAAGAGGCCAGGGACTGGACATAGACCTCCTGGTCCTGCCCCCTCAGCCCACTCAGAAGCAACCAGAGTGTCCTTTTTCTCTTTTCCTACATAGCTCAGAAGGCAGACAAGTTGGTGCAGTTAAGCTTAGCTGGCAGAGGAAAGGCGTGGTGCTTTACAGTCATCCTTATCAATCACATAACCCATTCACATTAATTAGTACTAGTGACCTATTTTGTTTTGTAATATTGACATATTGGATTACCAAGAGCATTTTTATTATTTTTTAAAGGTAAAACAGGTAACAATATGGTAGGGTGAGATACGTTGCATCCATAAATACCAACTAGAAATTCCAAATAGCGTAAGTGCAGTAAATATTGTTGCACAGAACAAGTCTTTCACACATGCTCACTTCAGCTGCAGCACTCTGGTATGTCGGGTGCTGTGTACATATACCGGCTTGGGCTGGAAGGTTTTTGAATGGCACTGAACTAAACAACCACACTTTGGCCGATGTGGTAGTGATGGTGCTCCCACTAGCTCAACAGGATCTGTGTGAGGAGATATTCTGAGGCTCAGTCCCAAGCTTGGGGAATGACACTGCATGCAGGACTTTAGGGATGGATCCTAGATATCAAAATGAGTACTGAGACTTGTACCCGAAGATAAGTTGCATGTGTGTAAAGGACAAAAGCGACAGCCCTCTGACTGAGCCAGTGAGCCAGCAGCGGATGGAGACTGGAAAACACCCCCGAGGGCCCGAGCACTCAGCTGTACTTCCTTCCCCGCAGCTCCCCAGCCTCGTGGCCTGTGCTGTCCTGCCGGCTCTGCAAAGCTCAGTGTGCCTCCGCCTTGGGTCCCTATATAACCAGAGAGACCACAGAGGGCTCCCTCCCCTGTGAGTCCCTGGTGTCTCCTAGGAAAACAGCATCCTGTGGACACGCTCTTGCCTGAGCAGGGTGACAGCATCTCTGTGCTGTGTGTACGTTATACAAAGGTCACTTACTTATACTCATGGCCAAGGACAATGACACAGGCAGCATTGTTCAATGCAGACACAGAAAACAAGGGGATGAGCACCAGGCTCAGCCCACTGGCCTTATTTAAGACACAGGATCCCACTGTGGGTCCTCTGTCTCCTGTACAGTTCCCGGTGCTCCTCTACATGCTTTGTTGCTCTATCACAAACTAATCTCTTAATTTTGACAGTATAGTCACAGTGAGCATTAGAAGTCTGGAGCCCCTGGGCTCTGGAAGAGGATGCCATCACCCAGGGTGGAGCCAGGCCACCCCCCTCCACAGCCAGCACTCCTCGTGCCAGGCCCAGGGTGGATCCTGGGGCCCGAGTGTACATGCTACCCATAGTCCCTCTGGGCGCGCAGTCTCCTGCATTTTGTGATCTTGTGGACAGCGTCACAGTCCTTACCCTAGTGCTTTACAGGTCACTGGCTTACTATAAATCTACTGCGACACTATAGGAGTGGAACTGACCACATCTATATTCTCTGAGTGAAAAACATAGTATACCCATATCAGTATTTCTCTATGAGTATGGCTTCTATGACCCATCAATTCATCTATGAATCCATCATCTATCTCTTTACCATCCGTGTGTCCATCACCCATCCAACATTTATCATCTAACGTTCACCATCTATCATTTGTCTAATATCTATCATCTACCTAATACCTATCACTCATCAAGTATGCATCTAGATCCTAGACATCTATTGTCTACCCATCTATCTGCCTATCGATCAAGAATGAGTGGTCACAATCTATAATAGTCTATTCTTAGCAAAACGTGTGGAAAATTAATCATCAAACTAAAATCTAAAGATTCTTAATGATAAGTACATCATTACAAACACAGTTAGCAATCTTTGATCTGCAGGTTTTCACAGAGGAGCTGGACACGAGCTAGATAACTGTCCCACCAGGGCGGGTGTAGCCCACGGGTTAGTGCAGAACTGAAGCAAAGCTAAGGTGGCGGCCCTCATCGCCACAGGACTCTGGGGCTCACTGGGCATTGGGCCCCTGGAGTGGAGCCTGGGTCCACAATGGAGGGGAAGGAATGGGGAGCGGACAGGTAGACTGCAGCAGGGCTAACAAATCTCTTAACACCTACATGATCCTGTCTAAGCTCTGGGTTTTGGAGCTCAGATGTTTGAAGAGCAGCTCACGCCTGCCTGCCAAGAAGCTGAGCAGAAAAATCTCAGCTCCCGGATAATCTGAGGTGCAGCCACATTAGCAGGGGAGCTTGTCATATTTAAGTTCAAAGGTCCCTGGAGTCACTTTCAGGCTATTGTAAAACAAAGACTAGAGACATTCAAATCACCACTGGGCTGGTGGCTTATTAGAAAGGACCCTGTCCATGGGCCACAGGCAGGAGGACAGTGCGCATTAGAAGTCTGGAGCCCTTGGGCTCTGGAAGAGGACTCCATCGCCCAGGGCAGAGCCCCAGGGTTCATCGCCCAGGGTGGACCCCCAGGGTCCTGGGGCCCAAGTACACATGCTGCCCCTAGTCCCTCTGGCGCGCAGTCTCCTGCATTTTGCGATCTTGTGGACAGCGTCACAGTTCTTATCGTGTCCTCAAACTCCTGCCGAGTGGCACCTCTAAGAACAACTTCAGACACCACCATGAAGCCGTTCTCTTTCTTACTGCCTGGCAAAAGGGATCGATTCACCTGTCTCGCTGTCACCATCAGAGCTGTTTCTGAGATTAATGGATTATCGGGTGGATGCAGGGAGAAGAGACTGCCGGGCCGCTTCTCTCCAAAGGAGTCTGAGACCTCCGGCCAGGATGCCTCTCAGATAACGAAGATGCCCACATGCTTCTAAGGCCAACTTTGATTTGATAAAAAATGAATCAGGGAAATTACCAGGTGTGTATTTTGTTTTTTTACTGTACATGCCCCTTTAGGCTTGAGTTGAAGTCAAGTCTGTTGGGAACCTCTGAGAGAGAGTCACCTCAGGCAGGTGCAGGTTCAGGTGCTTTCTAGGTAACATGATGCAAATCTGACACTCAGCCACATCTGACAGGAAGTACTAAGTGGCACTTTTATGCAGCATAAAAGTAAATTTACTTCTGAAATACAGTGAAGTGGCATTATTTCACATAATCATTTCTAACCTGAAGTTTTAAATGTTGAGTTCTATAACACAAATGCTTTCCTGTCTGATAGCACTTCCATAAAACCCGCCCAAGAAAACACATGCCCTGGCTAGGGTCCTTGAGGTTGGTTCACAAGAGCAGACGTGTAAATGGTGCCCTTCGACTGCCCCTCAGTTTGATTAGAAATAATCGCAGCACGCACGGATGACGTTCCTCACGGGACGGGCTGCAGGCAGGTGACCCATCGTGACTCCTTTCAGGTCCCCTTCTCTCCTCCTCTCCCTCCCTCCTGCGGATTCTTCTCGTTTACAGACGCTCTATCTTCCTGCTTCCTGTGGCCTGTCTTTTAGTTTGCTCTGTCTCCATTTTCAGTTTTTCATACAGCAGAAAGCGTGCCATCGTTAAATTTCTGTGTCTCATTCATTTCGTTTAATACTGTGGTCCCAGAGGCACCTATTTTCCTACAAATGACTCCAGCTTGTTCCTTGTGGCAGAGTAGTGTTCTGTGGTGTATAAATGCCACTGTCTTTAACCAGTCATCTGCCAGTGGGCATACACGCTGCATCCAGGCCTTATGTGCACTTGCTCATTTCTGTTGAGCTGGTAACATTTAGGATGTTTTATCCATACTTCCAAGGTGCTCTGGGCCTGGCTTGGGCTCGGGGTGCCACTCCACGGAGGCCCTCTGCAAGGGAGCCACTTCCTCTCTGCCCACGCTGGGCACGTGCCTCACACTGCTGCTCAGCCCCAACTCCAGGCTGCACAGGCCTGCTGCAGCATGAGCACCGCAGTCTTCCCAGTGCTGAGACCTGAAGTGCCCCAGTCCCGCCTCAGTATCACGAGCCCCCGTGTGGGAAGGCGCATCTGACCGCGGCTGGTGCGGACAGTACTGTGAGAAGCTGCCTCAGGCTCTGCACTCGGCACCAGAGGGACACACGCAGCTTTGTGCTAGACTTGATCCCGTCCCCAGTACAGCTCTTGTCATATGCACCGGTTTTCCAGAACCTGAAATCCGAATCACTCTGGGCCCACGTGTTTCTGAGTCCAAGAAAACTCAACGCATACGATGACTTCAGCTACTGAAAAACTGCAGAACACTCTGCTAAAATCAATAATAAGGGTTAAAAGATAAATTCAAAGGGAGAATAAAATGGGACAGACAGGAAATCACAATGTCTTTTTGTCAGTTTAATCAGCTCTAAAATGCTTGATATTGTGAGGAACATACAACAAACTCACCATCAAAAACTCCTTTCTCTTCCTTTGCCTGTATTTTTTGCAATTCATCTTAAATTCAATCTAAGACATTAAGATATAACAGAAGATAAAAATCATGATGATTATCAGGTTAAATATTTCAACTCCTTAAAGTCTTTAATCATAGACTGAGGTGAAATTAGTCAAATACTACAAGGATCGTATCAGGTAATTGCAATACATATGTCATTGACTGCTTCAGGTTTCTACTTCCTGGCTTCCTGCTAAGTTAGTCCACATGTAGCGTTTTTTATCCATACATTCATGGTGCACAGGAGCCTCTTTCTAATACTCTAACTCAAAATGACTGCATTTTTAAGCATGTATATCCAAACTTTTAAAGACTTCAGTTTTAGATGTGTTTATTCTAATACGTGACATTGCCAACACAGTTTCAAATACATATTTACAAATAAAACTCTACAACACAACCCCCCGACACATTCAGCCAGGTGACAGCAGATTTGCCACACTTACGTGGTGGCCAGGAAAGGCTCAGCAGGTGCAGCAGCGCAGGCGTGCAAATGCCATCTGCCTACATCTGCCTACCTGCTTCCTGTGGCCTTCACAAGAGCAGACGGGAACAGGG
The DNA here is from genome assembly GCA_004026965.1 of Petromus typicus. Classification (NCBI taxonomy): domain Eukaryota; kingdom Metazoa; phylum Chordata; class Mammalia; order Rodentia; family Petromuridae; genus Petromus; species Petromus typicus. The sequence continues at coordinate 9,730 of PVIR01016923.1, forward strand.
AAATAGACTGGGCTCAGGAGCTCCAGGCGCCCCGAGAGTTCTCCAAATGGCAAAAGTCGCCTTAGTGGTGCTGATCCAAAGACAAGTGCTTTCCCTTAGGACAGCACCCTGCTCAGTACCAGTCTGGATTTCTTACCAGGGATATTTTGATTCTCTTTCGAGTATTTCAGCTTTCATTGTACAGTGTCAGGAAGATGAGTGTTTTAGCAAAATGAATCCTTTCTCTTGCTAAACACATGCTCTGTGGAAGCATGGTAAGGAACAGTCTCCCTGTGGCAGTGTGGCCCGTGGTCTCCGTTTGTCCTGAGGCACGACCTTGCCCCCTGGAACATGAGACCCTAACCCTCATAAACATGCTTCACATGAGAGGCTAGATGGGCAGCTTGTCCTTCAGCACCTCCAAACTGGGTCTATCTGAGCAGCACAACCGGCCTTCACTGCAAAAAGTTTGTTTATGATGACGGCCCTGTAAAGACGCATCTCTGGGGCCAGGGATATAGCTCAGTGCTTCTGGTGCCTGTCCTGCAAACTCAAGGGCCCGGGGTTCAATCCTCGGTAACCACATAACAATACTGAGCATGGAGACTGACACCCAGCAGCAATCAATACCACATACCACAGTGCCGGGCGTGGTGGCTCACGCCTGTAATCCCAGCACTTGGGAGGCAGAGGCAGGAGGGTTGATGTGAGTTCAAGGCTGAGCTCAGGGCCAGCCTGAACTACAAAAGCAAGACCCTGTCTCAAAGAGAAAGGGGAGGGGCTGGGGGTGAAGTTGAATGTGAAGGTCCTAGATTCAATCCCCAGTACCACAGACCAAACAATGTAAATGTCATCTCCCAAGCCATTACCTTAATCTGTCACAAACTATACAATTACTATAAAAAATATCTTGCATTCTAAGTGTGCCCAACATATATATCCTAAATTGTGTTCCTACTAACAGAAATGGTATTAACTAAGACCAAATGTACGTCTGCACCTAATGAACTAATGCGTGTCCCTTTTTCAAATCTTCAACCAAAATTAACCCAACACAAAACAGTGCCATTTATTTCAAACTATAAAGCAAAGGTTGGTTTTTTGGTAAGAACTTTAATTTTGTCACTGGCCTATCTGAGCCCCAACAGCATTCAGCGAGGTGGGACTGGTTACAACAGCCTTCAGCTGCGGTGTGTTGTCAGAGGCCGCCGTCCACGCTCCAGCCGGGGGAGACGCTTGCACGGAAGCTGCTTCGTTATCGCTTCCTGTATCAGATCTCTCATGAAGTGGCAGGGTGGGGAGCAGACACGTGTGTTTGAATGGTTATTACCCCGATCACTGAAGAGTGCCGACTGTATTCTGCCGAATGTCAGCTGTAAGGTATTTATCAAATTTTATAGCTTTATTCTGCATTTCATGATGGCTGTGCCTTTTCTTTTTCTGAATTCGGTTAATGGAGGTCATTATGCAGTAGCACAGAGCATGACTTAGGCACCATTTAACAACGTGCAGATAGAATTTCAGTAATAATAAAATCTACCACCAGGTGAAAAGCAGGCATCACCCATAGACATAATTAGAGATACAAAACCTGAGACAAAGCCAAAGGACACATAAATCTAGGGGTGTAAAATACAACACACCATGTATATGCCATATTTATTGCAATATGTAAAATCCACAGATGATTTTAAATCTGGTCTTCACTCCATGATCTGAATAATTCATGCACTTAAATTTTATGTTCAGCTCTGCGGGATCTCAGGGCTCCTATTTCAAACTATTTTGGTTGTTTCTTAAGCAAAGCAAAGCAGAGCAGAGCAGCAAAGCCTGCTGGGCGTCAGCCCGCGGATCTCCTTCCTGTTCCCGGCTGGGCCTGCACAGGGCTCTCCCCGAGCTCCTGCCCTGCCCTGTCCACTGTGCTTCTCCTGCCCCAGCCCCCAAGGCAGCCTTTCAGCCCCTTCCTAGGGCAGCTGCTTCTGCTGCCGAAATTCTGCATAACTACTAATAGGTGGTAACATAATTACTCCCCAAAATGAAAATTATGAAAAGAGCTGCACCAGTCACTACTTAAACATTTATGTCCCTGGAGCCCACAAGAGCTAGTGGAAGGCAGAGCGGCATCTGCTGAGCAGGAGGCCTCTGGGGACCGTGCATGACCTAGACCCGCTTTGTACACGGAGTTCACAGTGACGTTCTGCAGACAGCCCAGTCTAAGTCCCAATGGAAACAGACAAAAACATTCCACCATTAAGAATTCCTCTCCACATCCAGCATCAAAATTGTGCTTCAACACACACATCTAGGTGCCCACTTGTCTTGTGACCCAGAGATGCCAGGCACTGGCATTGTAGGCATTAATTTGGTTTTATTTCAACACTCCCGGGCACCAGATCACAAACTAGGCTCATCTGGATTTGGAGGAGATGTGATTTTTCACCACCAGTCCATTTCTCCCCCCTGAAAATGGTGTTTCATTGTCACGTGCGGTGAGAGCCCGCGTCTTCCTAGGAGCCAGCTCTCACGAGCCCCTCGCCTGGCTCCCCTGGGGCCCGCACCTCAGCCCCCTCCTTTCAGCTCTGCCCTGGATCATCACCTACTGCACTGGCCAAGAGCTGCTTGATCCAGGCCAGCACAGGGCAGTGCAGGGCACAGCACCCAACTGGCAGTGACTGAAACATTCACCTCCATGTAAGTAGTAAGGACACGTCATTCTCACATATTGTCATGGAAATAAATGTGACAGGGCAGCTTTGCCGGTTTCTCGTCAACCCTGTCAAATGAAGGTGAATAAAAGAACTCAGTGAAATAGGGAGGACAGCCGGTGCACACTGTCGCGTGCCCTTCCCTCAGGCCCCTGGACCTGCTGCCGTCCTGTGCCGGGATCGTCTTTAAGCACCTTGCTTCACATTGGCCACAGCATCCATGTGCTCAGAGGCCACGATCAGGGTCACAACACAGCTTAGGTCCCACATGGCGCCAGTGCCCTTCGATTCTGTGCAGCAAGAGGCTGCTCTGAACCACGCACCCCAGCAACTTCTCCGGTGCCAAACGGAGCCAGCACCTGTGAAATTTGGCTCCGTGATCCTCGTCAACAGCAAATGTTTGGCCTGTGTGCTTTGCTGGTTCTTGATGCCAAAGGTACATACATAAGAGCGCATATGAGCTTAAGTCTGGCTTCAGAAACCCCCCTCTGCTAACCCCGCTGCCTCGTCAGGCGTTTTCCCTCTCGTTCACTGCGGTCACTGGCACACACGCACATGCACACACACACGGAAGTAGAAACACACTCCTCACCAACTCTGGGAGCAGTCCCCAACCCCAAACACACATTCCATGAAGCCATTAAACAAGTCACTTGCTCTGAATTACAAATGTTTTGTTTCTAGTTTTTTTTTAATTTCACCATATTAAAATTTTATTTTCTTCTTTATGATTTGACATTAAGCTTCACCAGAAACCTAATAAATGTTTTTATCTTGATATTGAGGTATAGCTCACTGGAGAATATTTTATGGATGCTTTGAAAAATCAATTCTCATGTCCTTGGTCTATTTATAACCGGCTGATGTTAATGTGGGTTAATTTAGAGACAGGAAGTGAAGTCAGGGTGAAGCTGTAGCTCACTGATGAGCTGATTTGTCTTCGATTCATCACTTTGAAAAGTTGGGTTCCGTCCACTAAACATGTAACGAAGTCTTGCTCTGCAAAGCTCCATCCTCTGAGTGCAAAATGAGCAAGACGGACCATGGCTGTGGGAGAAGTCACAGAGACTCAAGCAAGACCTTTGATTCTGACGCCTCAGCACACTCTCCCTGCTGAGGAAGCCAGAGTAGCTGACCAGGATGCTCTTCCAAGTCCTCCTGCAAATGTCAGAGCAAAGGCGCAAGTGCAAAGCCAGGGAAATGGAGGCCAGGGCTGCAGCCAGCTCTGCTGCCACTTTGCATGGACCTGGCCCAGCTCCCAAGGAGAAAATGCGAAGACCAAGTCTACTTGGAAGACACCGAGGGGAGCGGCACAGAGGCTAGGAATTGTGGGAGATGGGCTCTTAGTTCAGGTGGGGTCCCAGCTGAGCTCAAGCAGCAGTTGCACTGGACTGGAAAATTCAGCATTTACAGCTTAAAGTTCCACAATAGAAAGTCTCATATCACAAGGTGGATCTATTGACCCCAAGGAGCAGGTCCTCCCAGATCCCCCAGAGGAAAACTGGAAGCCTCATGAAGGATGGGAACACTCTTCTCTTGTACCAGTTGCACTAAAAATGCCCAGACACAGTAAAAATAACATGACATGTGCAGTAAAGGCGTGGGGAGTAGTAAGTAAATGAAAGGTCAGCAGCACAGAAAACAGTGAGACTCTTCCATGAATTCCCATCACTGGGGCAACTAAATACAAACCAAAAGATAATAAGGTCACTGTATTCAACAACTCCAAGGACAAAACAGAAATTTCAGAAAAAAATGAGACATTATGAGAAAAAGAACCGATGATAGTTCACAGCCAAAAAAGACCACTCAATAAAATATGCTAATGGGCAATGTTAGCAGCGAGTTAGACATAATGGAGAACATTTCCATGTACTGGACAGTCATTCCAAAAAATGTTTCCAGAAATAACTAAGGATAATCATAAAGATGAGAAACATGACACATAACAGGGTTAAAAGCTGTCACCTATGATCAGATGGTTTTGCAAAAACAAAGGAAAGAAAATATCAGCGCAGAAGTATATTTTAAGAGGCAATCAATGCTTGTGAATTTTCCAAGACACAGAATCCCAGGACAACCTAACAAAAGAAAGTGTATGCCTACTTACATAATATGTAATTATAGATGTATAGATTTTAAACTCACACACATGCCCAAGATGTTAAAAAGGAGAGAAAAGTAAACAATAAGCATCAATGAGCCAGAATAAAAAGAAATCACTCTGCAGGATGACAGTTTCATCCCATTAATAAAACATCAGTTTTATTCAGTTTCATTCCCATGTGCATATAAATAGACTAAAGAGGTTGTCCTGGATATAAAATTATATAAAAATATACAATTTCCAGACACTAAACATAAGTCAGATGGGTTGCATAAAGCAAGAGAGCATGATTCAAAATGATTATAGACAGTTTATGGCAGATTTCTAGTTATCCGAAAAATAAAAGTGAGATTTTAAATTTAGACGCACCAAGTAATAAGCTATGAAAAAATACTTAACAATTTTGCATGTACTTTAAGATAAATTAGTCATATAACTATCCAAGCAAAGGGAAGATTTCATCTGATCTTCTTAGTAACCAAGAGGACCAAAAATGCAAAAATAATAAGAAAGATACAGAAGATTTGAACAGTTGTAACAGCTGGCCTAGCAGGGATTTACAGAGCCTCTAACAAGTGCTGAAGGCATCTTGTTTTCAAGTATACACTAAACATAAAGAGCATATACAGGACGTAAAGCCCAACATCCTGGAATCAGACAAAGTGAATGCTCCGTGCCCGCAGCACAGCCTCGGGTCTAAAACACACAAAGTAAGAGCAGCGCACAAGAAGTGAACAGATGCGAGGCAGAAGATGGCCTGGTGCTTTCCCAGAGGTGCAACACCTGTGTCTTTGCTCTCAGGGTGCAGTCAGTCTCCGCTGAGGCGGCCGACGTGCCAGTGATGGTCCGATCAACGCCGGGACTGATGGTGGCCCTGACCACGGCAGAGTACGTCCATCTGCAGTGGATCCAGATGATAAACTGTATGGTCCTCTGATATTATTCCGGGTGCCCTGTAAATCAGAAACACAGCCGATGCTGGAATCGTGCACATCAGACGCCCTTCACTTTGCCCTATCTGGGGTATAACAAGTAAGCACTGTGCAGACTTTCCTGACATGTCACATGGTCCATGGAAAGGGAAATATACAAACTGATAGAGCCCTCTAGCCCAAGAAGGACTGTGGTAGACGCATAACTGCTGCAGGAGCTCAGAGGACAGACCAACCATTTCTCCAGATAACTTTTCTGGACCAAATCCCAAAAGGCTAAAGGTAACAGTGAGAAGACTCCCTTACAGGAAGCAGAATACTTTGAAACAAGTGGAAAGCAGGAAAATAATCCAAGCACAGGGCACCCCTCCGGGAAGAGCAGGTACACAGCTCAGTTGGTCCTTGAGAGCCATGGACACGCTGCCCAGACAGCGGCCTCAGCCCCTGGGACCCCGAGGGGCCACGCTGCACCTGCTCTCCCAGAACCCCACGTGCCCACTTGCCCGACATCATGTGAGTCCAGCCCCTGAGCAGGAGACTCTGATCTGTTTTTCAAATGCTTTAAAGTGTTTCTTTCTTGTTTGAAACAGTCTGCCTTGGAGTTCTCCATTCTAGGCATTGGGTAGATCTCAGAGGCAGGGCGACATCAGAGATGGTACGAGCTGGCTTCGTGTGAGTACATCTGTGTCTGGGATCCTGATGACACCTCCATGAGGTTGTTCTCAGCTCTGTCCTGAGCTCACGTGATGGGAGACGTGAGACTTCTGTTCATCAGTTCCGAGGACATGCTCTTACAAGTACATTGCTTCCTCGTCTTTCTTTGTCATATTTGTAATATATATATTGCATGTTATATATATTACATCATATATATTACATATATTACATGTAATATATACATTACATGTTTGTATGATTATCACATTCTGGACGTTCACATCATCAACAGTGCTGAACTTCTCCGAACAGTAGCAACCTTATTTTCCTGTGTGGCTTGTTGAGATTGCTGTGGATAAAGTAGTGACAGCCGAGAATTTTACACCTGGGTCCTCTTCTCTGTGTGATTCCTCATATTCTGAACTTGGCTATAAGGTATACTGTGCTTTTTTTTTTTTTTTAGGTTTTTTGAGACAGGGTCTCGCTTTGTGGTTCAGGCTGGCCCTGAGCTCAGCCTCCAACTCACATCACAGCAATCCTCCTGCCTCTGCCTCCCAAGTGCTGGGATGACAGGCGTGAGCCACCACGCCCGGCACTGTGGTATGTGGTACTGGTTGCTGCTGGGTGTGGGTCTCCATGCCCAGTATTGTATGTGGTTACCGAGGAATCGAACCCGGGTCCTTGCGCTTGCAAGACAGGCGCCGGAACCACTGAGCTAACTCCCTGGCCCTACTGTGCTTTTTAAAAAAAAGTAAATCTTCTCTTAAGTCATTTTTAAATCACTGAAATGCAAATAATGTACTTGTTATTAAAATAAGATATTTGACTTGAAACATGATTTACTTGTAATTTCAAAATGCTCGCAACAGTTTGTCACACGTTGGCTACAAAAATGAAATAAACATTGTATTTTAAGGTGGCCTTCAAAAGATCAGACTGTGTTTTAAGGTACAGGATTGTGAGCGTCACCTCTTTTGGATATAAGGTTCTGAGCTCTAAATAAAGATCTGGACTAGATATAGGCTGGGTCTCGTCTGTAACGACAGATGCCCTTCTAAGAAAGAGGAAAGGGAGACTTGGGAGACAGATGCACAAGGGGAGGCCTGGGACAGCCCAGCGAGAGGCTGCGAGGACCAGAGCCCAGCAGACCCTGGGGTAGGGAGCAGCCCCCCTCGGAGGCTGCAGAGAAGCCTGCACATGACCTGGCTCAGGACTTCGGATCCCTGAGCATTCTGGTTTTGATCCGGATCAGAAATGTGAGCCCTGTGTCTTCCCAGGCAGAGTACTGACCCTCATGTTTGGGAGGGGCGAATTAGCCACATAACATTAAGAATTATCTACTCATTATCTGTCTTGTATTATCAAATAAATGTTAGACCAACAGCTGCTGTGAATCCTCACGGTACAGAGAGGCGCTCTGAGTCTCCACAGAGTCGAGGATGTTTGAAGGTGGCTGTTAGGAATGATAAAGCTGAGAGCCACAGACAGGAGACTCAGAGGCAGCCGGATGACAGCCACCCTACCTTGAACCTGTGACTTGTTGCCACCTTTGCCTCTGAGTTGCACTTGGCAGAGAACAGTGTCTGAATCCAGAGATTTCCAATCAAAGTGTAGTTACCTTGGCAAACACCTGCTACTATTAGTGCAGTTCCTGCTCTGTGCAAGAATGGGCATATTTTCCAGCATCTAAAAAGGAAGCGGGAAATTCCCACCTTTCTAGTTAGAATCAAACCAACTTGCTTGTTAAGCAGAGGCAGGGAAGGCGCGTTCTGACAAATCCACTGGGTGCAGCTTTCTGTGGAGGCAAAATGGGAGTCTGGAGAAGTTTCAAGGGAGTGTTGGCACATTTCACAGCCCACGCCTGAGACGTGAGGTGTAGCCCCAGGGGAGTCATGTGTGCTGCCACTTTAGCTCAGGTGGGAGTGTGTACGCCATTCAGGGTACCCCATCAGGGGCACACAGCAGCTGAGACCCACAGGCTGGGAAGGAGCAGGACCAGCCCTTTAAGACTGGCTGTGTGTCCAGCAAACAACCGAGCTGCCAGCCAGCAGTTTCACGCTTGCGTCGGTGCAGCATTAGGGCCACCAAGACAAAGAGGGTCCCCCCAGGGAGCTGCCTGCTCCTTCCTCACCACCTCCGAGGGGTCCCTTCTCGGCAGCACCGTCTCCCCTTCACATCTCCCCTAGCCGGCAAGAAGCAGCCAGGTCAGCCATGGCCTGTGCCTGTCCTATCATGGGAAGAGGTGATGGCTAGAGGGTTAGGGGCAGGGGGACAGAAGACAGGACCAGCCATGACCAAACACGCTCCTCGTGGCTGACAATCATGAGGTGCACTTGAGTAAATGCCCTCCTGCTCCTCACAGAACTGCCACTCCCCTGACTTGTGCCGGTCTTGTCCCTGCAGCAGAAATGGAGGCTAATCTCCTGATGGGCCGGGAGTCGGGGAGACAGTTATCCTGAGAGGCCAGCTAGAAACCCTCTAAGTATCTCACACTCACAGGGCTTCCCAGACGGGACGCTCCTGTCTTGCAGGAGCCCTCTGCTGCGAAGATGGCTCCCTTTTTGCTCTCTCTGCTTTTGCCACACTACATAAACCTTCCCACCATTTCAGCCTTCACTCCCCCATTTCTACTAAGGGCCACACTTCTTCTCCTTCACGACGTGAGGCCGAGGACCCACAAGGGGAGGAGGGTCCCTCAGAGGCCCCCAGGGGCGCACGAAGCTGACACCAAGCTCCAACACCACTCGCAAGGGCCAGGTCAGCACGGCAGAGACACCGTGGTCTCCAGAAGGCCGACCGTCTCCTTTCTCCCCCGGCACAGGCAGCGCCGTGAGGCCTCCCCGCTCATCCCACCCCAGCGCCGGCCGCGGCATCCGCTTCTGCGTCGAATCCTTTTCTGGTTCTGATTCCCTGGGACAGAGGGCACATGCCTGTCAAGCTCCCCCACGGTGCAGACCCAGATTCTTCTCCAAGCATTTTAAGTTACTCAGAAAACATTTGCTTTTAAAGTAAATATCTATTTGAATTCACAGTGTTTGATAATTTGAAATTAGGTTGGATCCTAAAAAGAAATTCTGGGGCAAACCTTCTACCTGACTTTCCAAAGTAATTAGTCTTTCTGCACCCGCTGATCTGTCTTCCTCCAGCCTCTGAGGCCTGAGGTGTGAAGACACCCCAGGGGTACTCAGCACCAGAACCCAGTGCAGCAGTGGGGCCGGGGAAGGAACGAGGACAGGAAGAGACGGCCCCTCCCCGGGAGCCATGATTAGCTGGAAAAGTGGGTCACAACTTCGGTGCCAATGGCTCAGCAGCAGGGTAGGTGAGGAAGGAGCCACAGGAGAGTCCATCGCTGCAGTCTTCTGTAGCACAGAAGTCCCCAGAAAGAGGAGCCGCGGATGGGTGGATGGATAATGGAAGTCGGACGGACGGGCAGATGGGCACACTTATGGATACAGATGATGGATGGGTGGAGGGATGGGTGGGCGGACGGGCGGGCAGGGAGATGGACTGGCTGATGGATAGCTGGGTGGACAGAGGGGTGGATGGACAAATAGCTGGAATGGTTGGGCTGACAGAAAGACGAGTCGACTAACAGGGTAGATGACGGACATTTTAAGGAACTGACGCGTGTGTCATCTGTAGGGAAACAGATGTACCTCGAAACTGTAATGCCAGGTGAATAAGACACAGAAGTTTACATATCACGTGGTTTATCTTACTTAAGAAACTCAAAATATCTTAAAGAGCAAATCAGATATGAAGCAGGAGGTGTACCTGTTGGGGTCTGAAGGGGTCTGGGGATGGCAGAAGACAGAGCCGTGGAGGACTGAGAGGGCAAAGGTGTGCTCCTTGCTTACAGCAGCTCCCTGCGATGACTGGTGCCTGTGTCCCAATCCTGGGCCAACGCCCAAGTGCAGAGGCTCCAGCTCCACAGTTGTGCACACTGATGAGCTGTTTGCAGACCCACAGAGGGCTGACCTGTGGCCCAGGCCTGAAGCTGTCTGCAGAGCTGCTTCCTCCTAGGCCCACAGACCTCTTGAGTTCTTTGTCTGAGGGGACCAGGCAGCCCGCTGGGCAGAAGCATCGGATGTACCGAGTCTACTGACTTAACCACTAGCCTCATCTGAAACAAGCAAGGTGCAGTCGGGGATTTGGCCCAAGTCTGGAACGGGGGTCTCGAGAGTCAGCAGCATTGACTCTCAGGTCTGGGCAGGCTTCATGTTCATTGGCAGATCTGTGCTGACATCTGCCCCTGGCAGATACAATACAGGTGTGCCGGTGGCAAGAGCCTTGTCAGAGAGGCAGATGGCAGGAAGGGCCCCACGGGGCTGGCGGGGTGGTAGAGAGTAGCAGAGACAGGCCAGAAGAGGAAGCCGCCTCTGAGGACCCAGCAGCGGGCACGTAGCTGGAGGCCCCATCGTGCCGGGACATCGCCGGGAAGCACTTGCAGTGAGTGAGCTTGTTTTCCACTCTCCGAGGGGCAGGAGGGCAAGACTGAATTGAGGAAGGAAGGAGCTCCAAAGAAGGGGCGTCTGCAGGGAAATGTCCTGTGCTTCCCCAAAGGACAAGGATGACAACAAAAGGAAAACATATTTAAGAATTGGAGCAACTGGAAAAGACAGACGTGTTCCCTTGCTGTGAGAGCACACCAAGGAGCACAGGGTGTCCTGGGGAAGAAGCTCAGAGGGGAAGAATTATGAAGTTCCTAGACGAAGGCAAGGTCTGCATGGAGCAAGTGAAAGGAATATCAAATGAGACGTATCACACACCAAAACGGCCTCATTACACTTAAAAAGCCGAAATATAAAACACTGCAAGAAGTAGACCCTCTCTGATGGAAGGCTGCATTGTAAAGACATCTGAGGTGACGTCCAACTGGAAACTCTGTCCCCAATTGTAGCCTCTCTGCTCTCTACTAATGAGAACCAGGTGACGCTCGACCAGCTGGGCCTGGAGGTTCCCCTTGGGGCAGGAGAAGCACAGGCTTTCCCACAGTGCCCAGGCTGGTGCTCAGACACCGCCTTGGCAAGGAGCCAAGTGTCAGGCTTCGTGTGGGGACAATGGAGCCCCGGAAGCAGCCTCTGCTCAGGCAGGCCAGGTGGGTGGCTGGGGCCACTGAAGACCTGGGAAACACCCAGCAGGTGTGCAGATGGGCCCTACAGATTCCAGCAGGACACAAGGCCCTGGACACCCATGGCTCAGTACCCAGCCTGGCCTGGGTTGGTCTGAGCCCTGGCTCTGCGCAGTTCCCAGGACTAGGTGGAGACCAGGCCGGTGTCGTGCCCACCCGACCTCTAAGAAGCTGGTTTGGAAGCTGCCGCTCCGCTGCGGTCCTGGCCACCTCAACAAGTAAGGAACATGTCCATCTGGAGACCAGCGACTCTCGGGACCACGCTCACCTGTGCAAATCAAGATTGCGTGGCTGAGCATTGAAATCACATGAGAATGTCCAAAGGTCTTATCACAATACGACTGATCAGTTAACCAAATGTGTCTAAATCGAATTTTGCTCAGCACTGAGTCTCTAGTCATAAACTGCCCAAGACAATAAAAGAATGTGCTCAGAGCAAATCGCCTGCTGCAGCCCTGGGGAGGTAGGAACCTCGAGAGAGCCTGCATGGCGGCTCCAGGAGTGTGACTGCCCAAGACACAAGCGTGGACACGAGGGGAAGCTATGGGGCCTGGTGCCAGAATGGGGCTCTTCCAGAGGGACATCACAGGCATGCAGACAAAGGCTGAGGTTGATGGACCTAGGGCACCGAGAAGGGCAGGGCCTCTGAGGGGTCACAGCACTGGCACAGGCTGACCCAGCATGCATGGCACAGTGGCCTCCTAAGAACCCAGTCTGCTCTGGAGGGTCCTGCATAAGCTCCAGATGACAAAGAAAATCACACATGCGATGAGGTGGCGGCGGGGACCTAAGAAAGTCTCTGTGTGGGGGACCATGTGTCAGGGTGGTGGCCTACAACCTGGCACCGGGACAGGAACAAACACAGAAAGGCAGGAACCACTCACTGGCACTGAGGCCTCAGGCCCCTGGACCCAGATCCCATGGCTGCTGGCCAGCGTGATCACTGAGCCCCATGCCTGACTCCCACGTGGCTGTGCCTCTAGAAGGGGCTCAGGAAGCAGTGCTCATGCCCAGGTTGCACTGATCTGGGGCTGGAACGCAACAGGGTTTCCTAGGGACCGACCCTGTGGCCCTAAGGCCACCAGGTTCTGAGCAGGAAGCTGAAGCAGGCCATACAGTCCTGAGGGTCCAGCCTGGTGGCAGCTTTGGCAGATGAGGCCAAAGATCTTTCCTGCAGACACACATTCACCTGAATTCCCACCAGAACACCTGATGCTGCAGTGTGGCTCCCTCTGCTCAGAGAGCCTGCACGCCTGGCCTCCAATTGGCTCAATGCTGCAGGGCAGACTCGTGTCCTCTCCGCGGGTGACCCTGCCATCAGCGTCCCAGCCGCACCCTCCGGCACCCTGCACAGGGCTGCATGTCCATCCTGATCACGGCCACACCCAGACTGCGCCCCACAGTGTGGCTCCTGTGTCTGTGGACAGAGCTGAGGACCTTCCCACAGCAGCGCAGCCCAGTCCAGGCATCCAGTGAGGTCCCCCTTAACTCCGGCAGCACCCCTGCCTGGCCACCACCACCTGCCTCGCCCGGCTGGGCTGCCGCAGAGGAAGAGCCAGGCCAGCTGGCAAGACGTGAAGACCAGTGTCTGTGGAGGCACGTCTTGGTTCAGAGCAGCAGGGCCTCCTCAGGGCAGCACCTGAAAACCGCACTCTCCCGAGCTCACGCAAGAGCCCGGCTGCTCCACAAGCCCATCCCACTCGGGGCTGGGGACAACGCAAACCACCTGCCCGGTCGGACTCTGCCCCGTCTTCCCGCTGCACGGAGGTGACGTCTCATTCAGTGAAGTGACAGCACCTGGCTTATATTTCACCCAGATTAGTCTGGGTTCTTGGATCTGTTCTTCTTCTCCTCATCTTCACGCCCCCTTACTTGCTCCTTATTCATCCCCTTCTTCAATCATGGCCAGGGCTTCCTGTCTAGGACGGTTTCGGCACTGTGACAAAGGCCCTGGCCTCTCACCAAACACCTGCCACCACTCCAGCTACCAGCCCAGGTGCAAGACAGCGACAGCACAAGAGCCACGTGGACACAGTGCGGGTCACTCCGGCGCTGTCTGTACCTCCTGCTGCCTGAGCTCCGCCTACGCAGAGTGACGTCGAAAGCTCTCAGCTCCGAATCCCTGCGCCTCAATCCTCCCCACGCGGAAAAGAGCCCTACCATTGGTTTAAAGGCAAGTCCGACGTTCTGGAGTCTCAGAAGCTGCCTGGAAATGCTACCATTTTTGTTGCTAACTAGACTGGAGAGTCACTGAAGTTTCTAAGCCTTCATTTCCTAGTTGTAAATTGAAGCTGTCTATCATCTATCATTTGTTTAAAATATTACATAACCTAGTGTATTTTATGTCTAATACAACCCCAGAAATCTGTATCTTTTTGCAAGAAAATAGAAGTACCTCAATACTTCCAGCTGTTCTTATTGTACTTCACTTGTGGGTCCAAGTGTTGACCTTAGTCTCTGATGCCTTCAGCGTGTTCATTAAGAACTTGGAAAATCTCTGACGAGCAGCGTTGGAAAGCAGGTACTGTGAGGCCTCCCACCCACTCGCACACCCTAAAATACTGCTGACACAGTACCAGAGCTCCCAAGGGCAGAGCCAGGTAGTGGGCTCCTGAAACACAGCTTGCATTACAAGGTGAGTGGAAAGTGTCACCTTTTGTTGAGTTTTCATAAAGCAAATTGATTGGTTTCAAAGGCTGAACCCTGAGTGGGCTGAGTCAATACCAATTCCAATGTTCTGTCATTGATTACCTGAACTTGCGATCCTGCAACTCCAGAGATGAGATTCGACCTGTCCCCTCATCACCAAGCGCCCCTGCAGCCCGCGGTGGTGATGTGTCCCTGGCATCCTGCAGGAGGAGGCCCAGCGCACGGGCTGTGGTCAGGAGGGGGTCTCCACAGAAGTCACTGGCCGGGTGCACTCCATTTCATTGAGTCTCAGACACAGAGCAGCAGTCCAGGGCCCGAGGCCACCCAGCTGGGAGGAGGCAGAGTGCTCCACACTCACGGGAGCACCCCAGCCTGCTCGGAGCACCTGGCCTGCCCACTGCCTCTCGGATCCAGAGGTTCTGACTTTGCCACTGCTCAGCCTCCATGTTCGAGACTTCCTGGAATGCCCAGCACCTCCTTCCTGACGTGTCTACACCCTGAGAGGCCTGAGAGAACTCCCAGGAAGGGCAGTCCAAGCCTGAAGGCCCGTAGTCTCAGCCCCGGAAGGCAGACAGTGCCCTCACCAGCAGCTCTGTCCTCTCTGTGTTCCCTGCTGCCAGAGACCTGGCTCAGCATCACACCTGAGGTCCCTGTGTCCGGGGCCTTCCCTGGCAGGCGCTGGCTTCTCTCTGTCCTTTAGTACTTCACAGGGAAGCCAGAAAAACAGCAGCTTGGATTGCTTAAATACATTAGTAAACAAGACTAGGAAGCCATCTGGTGTAAACTGCATGAGAAAATGAACGCCCACATCCGAGCGGGAGCCTAGCTCCGTGGCGCCCTCGCGTGGCCAGTCTCAGTCTTCCTGAAGACGAGGACCCGCTGGGCGGTGGGTCTGGCTGATCGCTGTGGTGTGTGGGTTTCACCTGCTGGCGAACAGACTGACCACATGACCGCCACCAAACACACACTCAGGCTCCAGGTCAGTTCCTCAGCATGTGCAGGGGTCGTTGTCTCTCACAAACTGTTCTCATCACTGTAAAATACCATATTTTCACTTATTTAGAATATCGGTAGAGGGGAGAAATGTGGACATGTTTACAGGTGAATCGTTCTGAAACGAAGTCGTGAAAAACTGCCAAATAGAATTCTAGGTTCTTGGCAACCTTATATCCCATCAAAGACTAACAAAACTCAGTATTTCCAGGTCTGAGAATTCGTGTTCTTCCTCATCCTAGAAATAACAGGAGGGCCTGGGCCTGCGTCACATCCAGGGTCAAGAATAGCAGTGGCCCTGGCATCTGTCTCTGATGTTTAGGAAATGGGACGACTAGGGGCTTCCTGGATGAAGAGGAAGTGCTGGCTGGAGGCCACGTCCGTTCTCTAGGAAGCACAGCTGTCCTGAGAGGCCTCGGGGGAGGGGAGGCGCTCCCAGCCGTCTCCTGGCAGGGTCGGCTTCGAGATGCCCTCCACTCGAATGCAGGGCCAAGGTCTGTGTCCTGAGACTCACAGCGCTCCGGCTGCTGCTCAGCAGCCGCTGCCTTCGCACCTCCTCCTTCCGCGTCCCCAGCACGGCGCTGCCACTTTTACCTGGTGTTGGCTTTGTGCATTCTCTTCTCTGCAGGCTTCCTGTGTCTGCGCCCCTTCCTGTTCCCTCCTCTTCCCAGTTTGCCTCCTCAGTGTAGTCCCCTCCCCATCTCCACTCCGGCATTCTTGGGTGACATGGGCCCAGCGGCCAAGTCCTCATGGAGACAGCCCGGCACGCGGCGACCACAAAGCTCAGCCCAGGGCGGCCCCTGCCAGCTCATCCCGGCCTCCGAGGTGGCTGCGGCCTGCACAGGCCTGGTCTGGCTGCCAAGGCGTGCCGAGGCCGTGCTCATCTGTGCACAGCACCCCCGTGCGTGGCCCTCTTCAAGGCTGCCAGTCACTCAGGACACAGGAGCACTGCAGGTGCCAGGTGCACCCGAGACGTAGTCCCTCACTCCCTCAGTGGGACCCCAGCCACAAGCTTGACTCCCCACAGCTCTGACTGTAAACAGTGAGTGAGAACCAGGAGTCAAATTCACCAGTCAGTGGACTTTACCCAGTTCAGTTTGCTCCCAGAGTCATGGAGGGAAGAGAGTCGTGGGCTGGGATGTGGGGTCCGCTCGTGCGCAGAGACGCAGGGAGACGCTCCCGGTGCTAAGGACCCGGACGTCATCTTCCACTCCGAGCTCAGGCATTCTTCTCAGTCTTCTTCTGTTCGCTCTGTCTACTTAGGTTTTACAAAGACAATGGCTTTCCTGGCGCATTTCAGTTTTTCTTTATTGGCACTTGGTCTCTTTCTTATTGTTGCAATCGTTATAAGGTGTTTTCGTAGAACGTTTGCTCAGAGGAACTCCAATCCTATCACTGACTTAACTTGGCAGATGGACGTTAATCATCTCAGGGCCCAAATAATTAAAATGGTGGTAGGTGTGGAGCTGCTGTGCACAGAAAGCCCTCTGCTGGCAACACGGGAGACAAAAGAGGCCCTGAGTTCACGATCTCCATTGCAAAAGAAATTATGAGATTAGTGCTGGTCCTCAGAAATCACTGTCCCAACACGAGCGTGCACTAATTCAGCGGCCTGTCGAGCCTGTGGCTCGGAGAACAAGTGCTTTCCACAGAAAGGAGGTGCGTCGGACTCCCAGAAAGGGTCACTGTGCAGGCCTCATCCATGAAGGACCTGATGCTTAGGTCTGCATACTGGCTGCCCAGCGGGTCCCCACAGAGCACGAGGGGCCTAGCGGCAGGACTCCTGGGCTGGTGAGATGCCAGTGCGTGTGACGGTGTGACAGCGGGCATCCCACGCCAACCCTGTTCTTGCACACAGAGCAGGCGGACGGTCCTGCCGCAGCTGCCGCCTCCTCTATTTCGCTGTTTTTCTCTTTAACTGAAGTAGAAGCTTGTACCAGCCTTTAGAATGCATGGACCCCGAGTTGAAAGGAAATAGTAACAATTCGGGGGTCTCCAGAGCCTGGCTGTCTGACCCTGAATCAAAGAGCCCTGGATATGGACAGGAAGTGCCTGAGCAGATAGTGAGTCCCACAGACAAGGACTGGTGCCAGGCCGCCATCATAAGCAGTGGTGTCTACCAGCCCACTGAGACGCGGCTGCGCCTACCGCACCATGCGTCCACAACGCCATCCTCAGAGGCCAGTGTATGATTGTACTTGCACACTCGGTGTCCAGCAGACAGCAGCCACAGCTTCCAGGCAGGACGGAAGCCACACCTTCCCAGGCAGCCCCGCCTCCCAGGCAGGACGGAAGCCACACCTTCCCAGGCAGTCCCGCCTCCCAGACAGGACGGAAGCCACACCTTCCCAGGCAGCCCCGCCTCCCAGACAGGGCGGAAGCCACACCTTCCCAGGCAGCCCCGCCTCCCAGGCAGGACGGAAGCCACACCTTCCCAGGCAGCCCCGCCTCCCAGGCAGGACGGAAGCCACACCTTCCCAGGCAGCCCCGCCTCCCAAGCAGGACGGAAGCCACACCTTCCCAGGCAGCCCCGCCTCCCAGACAGGACGGAAGCCACACCTTCCCAGGCAGTCCCACCTCCCAGGCAGGACGGAAGCCACACTTCCCAGGCAGTCCCGCCTCCCCGCCTCTGCCTCCGGCGTACTCCATTCCGGTCAGGGTCTGCGCCAGCCCCCTCAGCGCAGGACGCGCAGGTCAGTCGCCTGAACTGCTCTGGAAAGAGTCCCAGTTTCTAACGTCCCCAGTCCATGGCCCTGTGCTGTGGCAGCCGCGGGGACCAAGACAACCCCTCTGAAGTGCCAGCGATTCCGGGCAGGGCCAGCTCCTCTATTCTGGCTTCTCCAGGCACCTCAGCCCAAGAGAGAGAGAGAGAGAGGAGACAGACTGGACACAAGTTGGGGGGCTGTCGCCATGCCTTCCTGGGGGACACATTCACACCTCCGTGCAGGGCGGATCACAGGCATGAACACAGAGACCCCGGCACACAGCCCAGCACAGTGGTGGATCTCCAGGGCAGAGCCGGCCGCTCAGTGCACAGCAGCGTCACAGCAGAGGCAGCAGTGCCAGCCAGACACCCACAGCTATAGGGAGGATCCAGACCCAGATCCGATGCTTTCACATGAATTGACTCAGAACGAAACAAGGCCTGGATTAAAAATGGAAAATCGTAAATCTTCTAAGTGGTAGAGAGAAAATTCAGGTCACCTTGGGTTTGGCAGTGAGTTAACTACAACACCCAGCACACATCCATCACAGATATCCATGTCAGACTTATTGATGTCATGAAATTAAAAACTTCTGTTTTGTGAGAGACACCATTAGGATGAGAAGACGTTGACAGCCCTGGGGAAAATCTTCATGAGATTCACAGAGAGAGAACTGGCATCAAATCAAGAACTTTAACTCCACCCTAAGGAAATAACCACCCTGTTAACCTGGGCAGAAGCCTTAAACCGATGCTGCGTCCAGGTGCAGAGAGCAGCAGCCGCCTGTGGAAGGGCCCACCCACTGGGTGACAACACCAGAAGGAGGCAGCAGCTTCTCCCTGCATACAGGTCACACTGGAGCAGGCTGGTGCCGGAGCCGAGGACCAAATAGGGGGAAGGAAGACCCAGGCTGAAGCAGGATGGTGCAGGTGGTCTTGGCCGCACAGAGGCACCTGCCAGCAGAGGGTAGAAAAGCAGCTCCATGTCGGGGCCGGGGAGTTAGCTCAGTGGTTCCAGCGCCTGTCTTGCAAGCGCAAGGACCCGGGTTCGATTCCCCGGTAACCACATAACAATACTGGGCGTGGAGACCCACACCCAGCAGCAACCAGTACCACATACCACAGTGCCGGGCGTGGTGGCTCACGCCTGTCATCCCAGCACTCAGGAGGCAGAGGCAGGAGGATTGTAATGTGAGTTTGAGGCTGAGGTCAGGGCCAGCCTAAACCACAAAAAAGCGAGACCCTGTCTCAAAAAACCTAAAAAAAAAAAAAAGCAGCTCCATGTCACGATCGGGCTGGCGGGAGGGTGCGTGAGTCATCCTCACCCTACTGCGCTGGGCCTTAGAAGTCGGCCAGCCCTGGTGACTGGCCCGCTGTGCACGAAGCCAGGTGTCTACATCGCTAGTCCCAAGGTGTCAGGCCTGCCCACCCAGCACTGAGCTGCCTCCCCCTCAGAGGGGCTCACACCCTGTCCTTGCTCCCCACACACCCTCTCCTCAGGCTACTCCATCTTCTTCCTGCACTGCCTCAACTGAAAAGTCTCTTCACAAAGTCACGTTTTGTGAAGACATTTTCCCCCTTGGCTGTGTCAATGGCTACACTTTCCTCTGAACTCCCAGTGAAGACAGATCCCCACTCCTCAGGGCACTGAAACTGCTCAAATTCTTCCTTCTGCACTTGTTTCTTTTCTTTTTAAGGTTTTTTGAGACAGGGTCTTGCTTTGTGGTTCAGGCTGGCCCTGAGCTCAGCCTCAAACTCACATCACAGCAATCCTCCTGCCTCTGCCTCCTGAGTGCTGGGATGACAGGCGTGAGCCACCACGCCCAGCACTGTGGTATGTAGTACTGGTTGCTGCTGGGCATGAGTCTCCACGCCTAGTATGGTATGGTATGTGATCTCCACGCCTAGGATGGTATGTGGTTACCAGGGATCGAACCTTTGGAAGATGGGAGAAGAGAAAGACAGGGAAAGACAAGAGGAGCGCTGCCTGGGAAGGTGTGGCTTCTGTCCTGTCTGGAACCCTCACTTGAGCTTGCAAGACAGGCTCCGGAACCACTGAGCTAAATCCCCGGCCCCTCACTCGTTGCTTCTCCATTCCACCTCACATCTGTTTCTTTCGAGTGGGGATTTTAGCTTTTCCCCCAAATGAATAAGAGGAGTTGGTATCATATAGTCAGATGGCCATATTACCAAAGGGTTTAAGGCCATCCCAATGAAAACAACGCCATCCTTCAAAGAACTAGAAAAAGCGATCTTAAAGTTTATGTAGAACCAGGAGAGACCCAGAACAGCACAAGCAGTCCTGAGGGCCAAGAACAAAGCAGGAAGCGTCACAGCCCCAGACTTCATGTTAGAATACAAAGTTGCAGTGACTGAAAACAGCACAGAGGCAGACATTTAGATCAGTGCAGCAAAGCATCCTGGGAACGTCCAGCCATCTGACCTTCAGCCAAAGACCCAAAACACACACTGGCAGAAAAAAGCTCCATAACAAATGCTCTTGGGGAAACTGACTATCCACACACAGAAGACTAGATCTAGCCTGTATCTCTCACCTCTAGTAAAATAAAACAAAAGTGTATCAGAGACCAGGGTACGAAAACAGAAACACTTAATCTGGTTGTTAATAAAGGGCAACAAAAGTACTCCCAAAGCCATAGGAAGAGGCAAGGACTTTCTGAGCCAAACTTCAACTGCACAGGAAATGACATCAAAGATTAACAAACGAGATCATATAAAACCAAAACACTTCTGCACAGTAAAGAAGGTAACTAAAGAATGATGCAATGGAACAAAATTTTGTCAACTGCTCTTTGGACAGAGGATTAATATCAGAAATATAAAAAGAACTCAAAAAATTAGATTCTCCCAAATTCTTTAAAAATAGTTAAAAATGGACAATTGAACAGATGTTCCTGAAAAAAGTACAAGTAGTCAATAAATACATGAAAAATGTTTAGTATTTTAAACATTAAAGAAATGCAAATTAAAATAATACTGAAATTTTATCTTACTCCAGAAAGAATGGATGTCATCAAGAATTTTTTTAAATGTTGGCAAGGTAGTAGGAAAATAGAATCATTCTCCAGTGTTCATGGGAATATAAACTTGTGCAACTACTGTGGAATAGCAGGCAGATTTCTCAAAAACTAAAAACAGAAATTCAACTCACTAAACTAACCCCAGACACATTCAGCTCTCCGATCTCAACAAAGGGGCTAAAAACACACCAGCCTCCTTAGCAAACGGTGCTGGTGCTCGAGTGTCTTCCATAACGAGCGAAAGATACCGTCCCACAGTGGCGCACACCTCCTCCCACAGCAGCGCAGCTCCTGGTAGCCACGGCTTGGAGCTGGCCTTGTCTAGTTACTTTCTGGCTGCTGGAACAAAATATCTGATTCCCTCTCATAAAAGGAGAAAAGGTTTATTTCACCTCACAGTTCATAGAGGTTTCAGTCCATAGTCTTTGCCTCTAAGAGAGGGCAGCGTGGCGCAGGGGCCGGCGTGGAGGAGAAGAAAGCGCCCACGGCCGGGGAGTGGAGGCCGCGAGCGGGAGCCTCCCTGCCGCTCTCCTTTGCGCTCCACCCCAGCTCCAAGCCCACTCAGGCGGGGCCTCGTCGCCAGTGAATCCATTACGCACAGTCGTGCCACACCAGTCAGTGGGCCGATCCAGCCGCCTAGCACCCACAGCTCAGGATCACACCCACGATCCTCCCCCTCTGTGTGCATCAGGCCTGGGGGGCATCCAGACACGAACCACAGCAGAACTGTGTCCATTAACAGATGAATGGATAAAGAAAACGAGGCACACACTCAAGGGAGTAGTGCTTATCCTTAAAGAAGGATAAATTGAGTTATCTGTAGAAAAATTGATGCACTTCAAGGCCATAATATTAAGTGAGATAAATCAGACACATAAGCTGCAACATAGCATAGTCTCTTTTATATAAAAAACAAAAATTATAGATAATTTAAATAGCAAAGTAGGAGAGAGAAGATAGAAACATGAAAGTAGACCTTTTGAAGATGGGAAAAGAGAAAGACGGGGAAAGACAAGAGGAGCAGGAAGTTAAAAGAACTAAGATGTGCTACATATATGTACCACGTCCTCACGATGAATGGCCACGATAGCACTGCAAACCTTACTAATAAAAATAAATAAAAGAGGGATGTCTCTGGCATACACTGGCTGTTCAGAGATTCTCTAGTGAACTCTGGAAGCTCAGTGGTTGACTTTTAGTATACCAGGCACCCTTGTAGTTTAAAGCTTTGTTTCTGCTCCAACCCACGCATGTTGGGACAGTGGATTCCCACACTTGATCTTAGCCAAAAGGCCGAGAAGCGATGGAACAGTGGATTTCCAAGCAAACCCAGAACCCAGACGTCTGTTAGAATGTGATAGTAAATCTACCCAGAGAAAGTTCTCTGAGCAGAGAGAACCCAGCGCTGCTCTGGGCTCAAGGACTGGGCCAGCGCTGGAGAGGAAAGAGTCCCCACTGTGAGCTATAGCCATGCTAGGGTAGCCTACTTGGGAGAAGAGAGCTGGGGTGCTGAGGGAGCAGGAGACACCCCAGCTGCCCTGAGTAAAAGAGGGAAGAGTAGACAGCATAGGAGTCCAGCTCCGGGCAGCCACCTTGGCCTCTTTGGTCTCTGCTGAGGCTCCCTTGCCAGACTTGTGGCACAACCTGGCTGCTGGCTGCAGCCACGGACCACAGTGGAGCCCGCAGTCAGGACAGGCTCTGCAAGTGTTGTGTGGAGCAGTGTGGCATGAGCGTTCTCCCACCTCGCCTTCCTCTCTGGGGGGAGACAGCAGGTCCTTCCCCAAAGGGATGGCCAGCGCTCCACTGCTGAGATCACATTAGCCGGCAAATAGCTCAGCTAACTCTGAACCCACGTCCCTTCATGGTCCAGGAGAATGACACAGCACCTTCCCTACCTAGGAGACGTCTCAGCAAAGTGTCAGCACCGTGCTGTGTCTTCGCATGGATCTTCCCACAAGCAAGTGTGCAATGACATAGGTCAACACACTACTTTCCTGACACCTTTAAGACAATTTCACCTGTCACTTACACTTCCTTTTGGCATAGATGTGGAGAACAAATCTTACATATGTCTCAGGGCAAATTTAACAAGCAAAGTTCAACTCTAATGAGAGGAAACCAAAAGAGTCGACACACGCTAAAATTTAGAATTCATAACAGAAGTTAGGAAAGGGAATTCCACTTGTCCTGCCCTTGAGGTAGAGAACGGGGTGCAGCCAGGAAACTCGGGGGCATCAGCTCCCCATTCAGACTTTAGACCTATAACTGGCCCGCTAGGACAGCCCGCTGGGGCTTGCTTTGTCTCTGGAGTCTTTTCTTTCCACCTTTTGGACCCAGAGCAAACCGCTCATTTTCACGTGGATGCGGTATCCGGGGACGAGCAGTGAGGATGAGGCGCCCTTGACTCCAGGTAATAACCACAGGGAAGTGACGCAGAGCCCGGAGCTCCCTGGGGCCTTTTGCTTTCACTTACTGAGACGTGGCTCCTGATAAAATCTCTACAGAGTACCAGTGGTTTTCCCCTCAGGAACTAGTGGTTTCACTAGAATAAAATTTGGCCTGGAATAATGTTCATATGCAAAAGAATAAACAGAGAGGCAAATGTCTCCACCTCCATTGACAGCGTTTGCGAGAAGGACAGGCAAGGCAGGACCCAACAGCCTGGGGCCGTGTCTCCATGCCCGCCCGCCCGCACACCCAGGTCTGCACTGTACACTCCACGAGGCATTCCTGAGTCCAGTGATGCTGACGTATCAGTATCAACAGGAATAAAATAATCCACCTGTAATATAAGTGACAAAATCTCAGATACATCAGATCCACAGCAGCAGGAAGGACTAACCTCCCGACAGTCTCTAGGTCAGGTTATTCTATTCCTCTGCCAATATTTCCTGCTAGACCCGCCAAGCCTGTTCGTCATTTGCACTGGAAGAGGAAGGCGGGTGGGTTGCACAGACTCCAGCCCTTTGTGCCTGACTCGTGGACCGGGGGACGTCGTGTCCCAGGGGCTCCCAGTTCCCTGTGCCCCGCGTCACACTGAGGAGCTGCCACAGAAGACGTGCATCACTCGGTGCATTCTCTGAGTCCTGAGACACAACCTCTCAAATACCAGGTCCGTGCACCACTGAGTTGAAAGAAACCTAAATATGACAGGAGAACATTAGACTGTAATGACCCAAAACCATATGAAATCTATTTTTAAAAAAAAGAAATCTTGGGCCAGGAAGTTAGCTCAGTGGTTCCGGCGCCTGTCTTGCAAGCGCAAGGGCCCGGGTTCGATTCCCCGGTAACCACGTATCATACTGGGCATGGAGACTCACGCCCAGCAGCAACCAGTACCACATACCACAGTGCCGGGCGTGGTGGCTCACGCGTGTCATCCCAGCACTCGGGAGGCAGAGGCAGGAGGATTGTGATGTGAGTTTGAGGCTGAGCTCAAGGGCAGCCTGAACCACAAAGCGAGACCCTGTCTCAAAAAACCTAAAAAAAAAAAAAAGAAATCTTGTCCAAAAATCATCTGGAAATCCTGTTAGTTACTAATGAAAAGAGATCTGGATCTTAAGATCACCTGGTTTTCCCCTAAAAACAAGGACAGCATGGTGCAGTGTAAAGTGAGGTCCCTACAGATGTGAAAGGGTCAGGACACCAACCAGAGGTCTGCTCTGGACAAGCTGGAAGCCAGGCCCCTGGGGCTGCAGACCAGGGATTATTTGCAAGAACAATTAATTTGTGTAGGAAGTCAAAACATACATTTGCAAGAGCAGATATAATTCTTTGATATAATTGAGAAATAGATTGAGTTCAAGTCAATTCATATGAAAACAAAGTACTGCAAAAGCAGATGCAGCAGAAAGGCTTCTCAGTCCCAAAGCTAGCTGGACACGGCCTCCTCCATTCTTCCTAACTAGACCCATGTCCCTGCATGACTAAGACCTTCTCTTAGAGGAACCCTGGGTAAAACCTCACAGAATCGCATGCTCAGGACCTTAGTTGTCCTGGCTGCTTGAAGAGTATCTTTTCTTTCAAATTCTGAAGTTCTCCTTTAAGCAAAATCATTCTTTATCACAGTGTGGGCATGGCATAGAGTGCAGAGACCCAAATACTGGAAAGAAAACAAAATTTGGAACCACACAGAGCTGGCCTCAAATCTGAGCTCTGTCATCAGGGATTATAAAATCCCAGGTGATTTTTATCTAACAGAAGCGAAAGCATTCTTACTGTCCGTGTACTCTTCCCCTTCTATACCTGTCACTCTGCACACCACATGGGGATGGAAGTCAGCTGCGTGTGGGTCTTTCCGTGAAACTCACCCACCTCAGGGCAGTGTTGCTCAGGGAACGGAAGTGGACCCGAAGCCCCATGAACATGGTGCCCTGTGTCCTGAAGAGGCCAGTCCCCAAGCCATCGGGTCCTCCATGTTGCAGAACAAAGGCAAGAGCTGCAGCCTGGTGCTGACCACTGGAGAGCGGAGGATAAGCTCTGGAGTTGGGCTTTGAGGAGGGTGAGCATGGTGGGTACCTCCTCCAACAAGAAAGGGTGAGGAAGAGGGAGTCACAAGAGGGAAAGAGGGAGGGAGGACAGAGTGGTGGATGGAAGGAAAGAAGAGAGGGAGGGGGACAAGGGAGGCGGGAGGGAACAAGGAGAGAGGGCAGGAAGACAAGAAAGAAGGAAGGGACGATGCCAAGGCGCCTGCCCCACTGCCCTTTCCATCTGGTTAGAGGAGCACTTTCCACAAGCTGGCCCAGCAGCTGTGGTTCCCCTGCTTCCCACACACCCCACAGCCAACTCACCAAAGTCTTGGAGGCGCTGCATCCCAAGTCCCAGGGTCCCCAGGCGTGCTGACCGTGGTCCAACCCTCCGGACTCTTCTCCCTCACTCTGCACCTGCTCTGCACTGACCCGGTCCTTCCTCCTGCTGCCTCCTAGTGCATCGTGCAGAAAGCACTGGTATTTAGAGAGTCTAAATCACTTTTATAGCATGCTTTACTTAAAACATCCCAAAGTTTATAGTTCTTATTAAAGTGTGCTACTTTATTGATGTTTCTTATTGTCTGGAGTGTAATTTCACAGAGGAATTTTATCATATTTACAACTACATTCTTACAAGGGCAAAGTGTGGTTCAGAGTCTGTGCTGCAGAAGTACTTATTACATAGATGGATGGAGCATGCGTGGATGGTGGGTGGGCGGAGGGC
>PVIR01016924.1:0-21742 GCA_004026965.1 Petromus typicus
TAGGTTTTTGGAGACAGGGTCTTGCTTTGTGGTTCAGGCTGGCCCTGAGCTCAGCCTCAAACTCACATCACAATCCTCCTGCCTCTGCCTCCCGAGTACTGGGATGACAGGCGTGAGCCACCACGCCCGGCACTGTGGTATGTGGTACTGGTTGCTGCTGGGTGTGGGTTTCCACACCCAGTATTGTTATGTGGTTACCAGGGAATCGAACCCGGGTCCTTGCACTTGCGAGACAGGCGCCGGAACCACTGAGCTAACTCCCCGGCCCAAGGAACAACTGGTCATTTAACAAAAATTTTCAACCTGTTTGTAAAATTGATAAGTAAATGCAAAGGAAAATGTAATAGTCAAAATTATTTTGATAGGGGCCGGGGATTTAGCTTAGTGGTTCCAGTGCCTGTCTTGCAAACTCAAGGACCCGGGTTTGAACACTGTTAATGACAAACAATACTGGGTGTGGAGACTCACGCCCAGCAGCAACCAGTAAGTACCACGTACCACAGGGCCGGGCGTGGTAGCTCACGCCTGTCATCCCAGCACTTGGGAGGCAGAGGCAGGAGGATTGCTGTGATGTGAGTTTGAGGCTGAGCTCTGGGCCAGCCTGAACTACAAAGCGAGACCCTCCCTGTCTCACAAAAAAAAAGGAATTGTCTGTTCAAAAAGTAGTACTGAAACAACTACCTATCCCTCTGAAAAGAATGAATCTGGATTTCTTTCTTATATTCTATAAACATTAGTTCAAAATGGATCCAGAATCTAAACAGGACTATAAATCTTAGAAAAAAAATAAAGAGATCAATCTCTGCAAACCTTGAATTATACAAATGTTTCTTAGATATGATATTAAAACATAAGCAACAAAAATAGACAAAGATAAACTTCATTAAATAAAATGTATATCCCATAAAAGTACAAAAGAAAAAATGATAACTAACATAATAGGAGAAATATCGGTAAGCCATATACTTGATTATGATCTAGTATTCCAAATATATAAATACATTCAAAAATTCAATAATAAAATGGTGAATACACCAATTTTAAAATGGAACAAGTATTTGAATAGATATTTTGCTGAGGATATGCAAATGATCAATGTGTATAGAGAAGGATGCTTAACAGCATTATTCATTAGAGGAATAAAAATCAAAACCAGAACAAGATTCAACTGTACCTCCACTAGTGAGGCTACTATACAAAAGAGAGACAATGACAAGTTCCATGAGAATGTGAAGAAATTTGAACATTTCTAATGGGAAGGCAGAATTGTGTGGTTGTTTGGGGATACAGTCTGACAGTTCTTCACAATAAAAGCACAAACTTACTACATTAACCAGCAATTCTGTCCCGGCTTATATACTCAAAAGAAATGAAAGTGTATGCCTTCACAAATACTGGTACATGAATGATCATAGCTGCAATTTACAATAGAGAAAAACAGAAACAACAAAAATGTATATAAATTAATTGATAAAACAACAGGTAAAGTATCTAAAAAATGAAATATTACTGAGTAATAAAAAAACATAAACTGACCAGATACAATAGAGCATATCTGTAATCTCAGGTAGTCAGGAAGCTGAGACAGGAAGATTTTAAGTTGGAGGCCAGCCTGAGCAACTTGGGAAGACTGTCAGAAGAATAACAAACAGGGAGAGGGACGCAGCTCAGTAAAGAAATGACTTGCATAACATGAAAGAAGCTATAGGTTCAATCTCAGCATCAATACAAAAATAGGGTGTTGAGAGATGCTACAAAATCAATCAACCATAAAAATATTATGGTAAGTGAAAGATGCCAGCCACAAAAGGGCATACACATTGTACCGCAAAGTATTTCTCACATGGCAAGAATACATAAGTGCATAGAGTCCAAATGTACACTAGATTTGCTAGAAGCTAAGCTGGAGGAGGGAGGAAGTGGAAATGGCTATAGATTCTCTTTGGGAAAATGGTAATGCTCTGAAATTGAGATGGTAATGCACAGCTCTTTGAATACACTAAAATCCAGTAAATTGTACATAGTATTTTTAATTTTTTATAGGTCTATGTTGGCAATATGTAATGATTATATTCATCAGGGGAGTTTGTACATGTACATAAAACATATCTTAACTGTTTTTACTTCCCCAAACTTCCTCCCTCATCTCCTTTCTCTTGGTCACCTTCCTATTTGCAAATGACCTATCTCTCTGTTCCCTATTATCTATGGTTTATTTTTATTTTTATTTTTATGTTTTTTTTTTTTTTTTTGAGACAGGCTCTCACTTTGTGATTCAGGCTGGTCCCAAGCTCAGCCTTCAACTCACATCACAGCAATCCTCCTGCCTCTGCCTCCCGAGTGCTGGGATTACAGGCCTGAGCCACCACGCCCGGCACTGTGGTATGTGGTACTGGTTGCTGCTGGGGTGAGTCTCCACGCCCAGTATGGTATGTGGTTACCGGGGAATCAAACCTGGGCCCTTGCGCTTGCAAGACAGGCGCCGGAACCACTGAGCTATATCCCCAGCCCATTATTTTTATTTTTAAATTATGTTTTGGTTTTTTCATATAGGAGAAACCCTGTGATACTGAGGTTTGCCAGTCTGATTTATTTCACTTAAAATTATGGTCTCGGGTTGTATCAATGGCTGAGTGTGATGGCAAGTCTGTAATCCCAGCACTGAGGAGGCTGAGCAAGGAGGATTCCTGCAAGTTCAAGGTCAGCCTAGGCTGAGTTCATGGCCAGTCTGAACCATATAGCAAGATCTTGTCACAAAACAAAAGCATCAATTTTCTTATAAAAGACTCATTAATGGGGTTTTTTTAGGTTATTTATGTTTCTTTTTAAAATTTACTTTATTGGTATATTTTATATATACATTATGATCACATTCAACATTGAGAATTTGTACCTATATACGATGTCTTGATTCTCATTTTTCCCCTTTCTCCTGCTCTCCCTACAAACCTCAGCCCTAAATATATAAGCCTTGTTTCCTTTTTTTACTATTAAGTTATTTTCTTTCCCTTCTTTACTTTCCCCTACCTGCCCTTTCCCTTTTCCTTTTGTATGTTTTCTTCCTGTTTCACATTACCTATCATACATTTTGACATGCACTTACACTTTCATATTTTCATACTATGAAAAAGATACATTATTTACACATCTGTATCCTACTTATTTCACTTATGAGTATGTCCTCAAGGTACACCCATTTGAGTATAAATGGTTCAAATTTATTATTCTTTATAGTTAAGTAATACTCCATTTTATGAAAAAAGATCACAGAAACCCCAGGAAACTGATAGAAGCTAACCCTATATCCATGAGATAGATCTACCACCATCATCTTGTCAAGCCTGTCCAGTATCAGAGGTGTCTCTTCAACCACACCACCCTGAACATGCCTGATCTCATCTGATCTTGGGAGATAAACAAGGTCAGTGCTGGTCTGTACCTGCATGTGGGACTGCCTGAAAGAGACACACTGTCCCTCCAGCCAAGTGGGGATTCATGACTGATCCACTTAATCCATAGATCACAAATAGCCATTCTAAGCCTCAGTGACCCCTGGATTGGAAATAGCCAATCAGTAGCCATTTCTTTTCTTTTCTTTTTTTTTTTTAAGGTTTTTTGAGACAGGGTCTCGCTTTGTAGTTCAAACTGGCCCTGAGCTCAGCCTCCAACTCACATCACAGCAATCCTCCTGCCTCTGCCTCCCGAGTGCTGGGATTACAGGCCTGAGCCACCACACCTGGCACTGTGGGATGTGGTGCTGATTGCTGCTGGGCATGAGTCTCCACACCCAGTATTGTTATGTGGTTACCAGGGATTGAACCGGGTCCTTGCGCTTGCAAGACAGGTGCCTGAACCATTGAGCTATATCCCGGGCCCCTAGCCACTTCTATTTTTATAGTCCTTGCAATGGAGCCCACAGTAGATGTGCTTAGGGCTGGAAGCATATTCAGTCTACAGCCATCCTTGAATATGAATAGCAAACCAATGGTAGATCCATGGTGTGACCATTTCAAAATCAAACTTTCCTTTTCTGGCAACACCATTTGTTCTCTGGCTACAAGACATCTTCTGCACCAAAACTGATACCTAGGGAACAAGATAAAAGTAAGGAGGACAGACTATATAACTCTCCCTTCTCTAGGCCTGTGGGACTATAGATATCAAAGCTGAAGTGGCTTTTGGAGACAGCCCAGAGTTTATGAGATGATTATGATCAGCAGATTGAGAGCTACACATATAAAGTAATATATAATATTCACTCCCAAGTGCCACCCTTCATTAACATCAGCAACTATATTGTGAAACAAGCTTTTATCTCAAGTTTTGATTGATGGCAACAAGAGAGAATTTTTTTTTTTTTGAGAATCTTATCTTTATACTGATAGGAAGAGTTCTAATCCTGGCTTACAGTCTCAGGGAGCTCAGTTCCTCTATCTTTGATCGAACAAAGCAGTACCTGTTGCCAGACATAAACTGTGAGAGTGCATGCTTCAGGAAAGGAGAGATCCCTTTCACAACCAGTACAAACTGCCATTTCTCCAACTGGTGAGGTATTTGCATGGGTGAAAGCTACTAATCTTTTGTGTATGACCATTACACTTTTCTAATTAAATTCATATAGGTTTTTTTTTTCTTTTTTGATAAGATTGGCTGCTTGTTATTTATTCTTTCAAAGAACTAGCTCTCCAATTCATTGATTCTGTATTTTTTTAGTCTCAATTTCATTCATCTCCATTCTGATCCTTAAAACTCCATCTCTTATGCTTATTTTAGATTTGGATTGTCCTTATTTTTTTAGGACCATGAGGTGATTCATTAGGCTATTTATTTGGGCTCACTCTTTTTCTGATGTGGGTGTTTAGAGCAACAAACTTCTCTCTTAGAACTGCTTTCACTGTATCCCATAGGTATGTGTGCTACTGGCATTATCTTTTGATTCCAGGAACTAATTTCTTCCTTCTTCTCCTCTGTGAGACAATGGTTATTCACAAGTGCAGTGCTTAACTTCCATGTGTCTACATAATTGCTAGTTTCATTACAACTCTTTTGTATTTATTTAAAATCTTATGGTAGTATGTTTTGGAGAAAATTCTGTACGCTTCTGAGAAGAAAGTGTGTTTGCTGTTTTGGGACGAAGTACTTGGTAGACATCTTTTATATTCATTTATTTGAAGGTTTTGTACACTCTGAATTGTCTTTGATTTTTAAAAAAATCTAACTGTCCTATTTGTGACAGTAGTATATTGTAATCCCCACAATAATTATGTTGCTGTTTATCTGATCTTTATGTCTAGTAGAGTTTGTTTTATGAAGGTGATTGGGGCAATATTTGTTGCATATATGTTTATAGTTGTTATCTCTTCCTGTTGAATCATTTTGAGAACTAATATAAAGTAAACTTCTCACCTCTTCTGATCAGCTTTAGATTGCAGTCCATTTGGTCAGAAAACAGGGTAGTTATTCCTGTTTGTCTTCAAGTTCCTGATGCATGGAATATTGTTTTTCATCTTTTGATATTTAGTCTCTGATTTCTGTTTGGGGTACATCTATCTCTTGTATGCACAATTCTGTTGAATTTTGTTTTTGATCCATTCTGTCAATCCTTACCTTTCGGTTTTTGTTTTGTTTTGTTTTGTTAAGTTGAGACAGGGTCTCTCTATATATTTCAGGCTTGTCATGAACTCACTATGCAGACTAGGCTAGCCTTGAACACATGGCAATCCCACCTCAGCCTCCTGAGTGCTGGATCACAGATGTGCAACACCATGCTTGGCTTATGCCTTTTTATTGAAGAGTTAAGACTGTTAACACTGAGAGTTATTAATGAAAAGTGTTGACTTATTCCTGGAATTGCATAATTTTCCTGTTGCTGATTCCTTTTATCCCTTCTGTTTAATCACCCATGATACCCAATGTATTCATTCCCTTAGACTTTTTGGCATCACTGGCTTCATTGTGTCTTTCTAGGATTTCCTTCAGAATATTTTGGACTGCTGTTTTGGTGGTCATGAACATCTTATGGTGTTCTCTGTCATGAAAAGATCTTATTTCTCCACAATTTTGAGTAACAGTTTTATAGGATACATTACTCTGGGTTGGATGTTGTTTTCTTTTACAGCTTGAAACACTTCACTTCAAGCTCTCCTGGACTTGATGTTTGTATTAGATATCTGCTATTGTTAGAACGAGTTTACCTTTATAAGTGACTTGTTGCTTTTCTCTAATACCTTTTAAGATTCTAGCCTTGTTTTGAACTTCTGGGATTTTGACTATGATGTCTCATGGAGAACTTCTTTAATGATCATGGCTATTTTGGGGATTCTATCTGCCTCGCTTATCTGTATGTTAAATTTTTCTCCATACTTGGAAGGTTTTCTGCTATGATTTCAGTAAATAGGATTTTTAAATTTTTGTCATCTGTGCTCTTCATCTAATTCAATTAATCTTTGTTTAGTCTTTTTTCCCTCATCTAGAAAATATTGGATCAATTTTTTCAGAATATCCTGGTTTTTTTTTTTTTTTTTTTTTTTTTTTTTAGGTTTTTTTGGAGACAGGGTCTCGCTTTGTGGTTCAGGCTGGCCCTGAGCTCAGCCTCAAACTCACATCACAATCCTCCTGCCTCTGCCTCCCGAGTGCTGGGATTACAGGAGTGAGCCACCACGCCCGGTACTGTGGTATGTGGTACTGGTTGCTGCTGGGTGTGGGTCTCCACACCCAGTATTGTTATGTGGTTACCGGGGAATCGAACCCGGGTCCTTGCGCTTGCGAGACAGGCGCCGGAACCACTGAGCTAACTCCCCGGCCCCAGAATATCCTGTTTTTTAAAGGTATCTCTGAGTCTGTTATCACCTGACTCAGCATATCTTTTACTTCTGATACTATTTTCTTGCATTGTTCACTCTTGCTTCCCATAGTTTCAGTAGAATTTTTTGAATCATAGATTTCAGGGTGATACACTTCCATAGGTTCTAAACTGGTCATTCATGTTTTGTATCATTTTAGTTAGCTTAGTTTTCCTTTTATTGTTGTTTTCGTTAAACTTGTTATCATTTTGTTTGTAAGTCAATTGCCTGTGTAGTTATACCATCTCTTGAGGTTTCCAAGTACCTCACTGTTCTGCTATAATTTTCTTCACTTATCATGTATAATTCAGCTGTTGGGTATTTTTTTCTTTTATACTTCTTTCCCATCTATAAACACTCTATGGATCAGCTTTGGAAGAACTGTGAAGGCACTTTGTTGCCTAATTTTCTCATGCTTCCATTATTTTCTTTGTGCAGAGGGTTGAGAGTCAATTAAAGTGGAAATATTTTCTTGCTAGCATGGCGATCTCTTTAGTTAGTGTCTGCTTTCAAGTGATGTGCTCTGGGCATGGTTAACTGGACACTTTGGCCTCTGTCCTAAGATCTGTCCATGTTCATTAATTTGGGAAGGGAAGAGACTTTCTGAAAATAAGTCAAAATAAGATTGATGACACAAAGATAAAATGGATACTGCCATACTGTAAAAACAATGGTAATTACTATTGCCACACAGACAACAGAATTCAACAAAAATAATAAAATGAGAAACAGACAGTATTGACATAAGAATCAATAGTCTACGTCTGCATCACCCTTCACAGTAATAGAGATTTGCAGTAATTATAAAACACAATTTCAAACCAAACATTGTCATGAAGTAAATATAGAATGCAACAACTGCGCTACTGTTATCAATAGAAAAAACTCAAAATTTCTAGCATACATTCAACTAAACATCTAAAAAATAATACAATTTAATAGTACTTGCACAAATGGAGGGGTCAGAGAAGAAGAAAATAAAAGAAGTAAAAAGAAAGAAAAGGAGATGAGAAGTGAGAAAAGTGATATAAAGAATGCAATTAAAGAATAGAAAATGAATAGAATTAGATCAAAGCAATAGTAGAAAAATTACCAAAAGTAAAAGTAGAATAAAGACTAAAACAGATAGTGAAAGGAAAAAGAGAAAAATAAAGGACTCCCCAAAATCAACAAAGAAAAATAAAATGAATCAAATATATTCTTCCATGTGTTTGAAAAAAGTGGTTTCTTTCTAGGACCTGCAGACACCGGGGAAGTGAATGAGTCACTACTAAGTCCTATTTTGTTTCCATGTTCATTTTTGTGTGTGTGAATGAAGATCACTCTTCCACTTTTCCTTCCGAGTGTGGTAGCACAATCGTGTCTGCCCTGGGGCTGTAGTCACTTCAGCTGCTTCCTATTCCCATATCAATTTGTGCACCCAGTCACAGCCTTCTCCTGATCCTTTTGTAGCCTGTGGGTTAGTGAGGTGCTCTCTGTGCTTTATGTCTTGGCAACTATCCAGCCTGAAGCATATCCCCGACTGTGTGGGCAGAAGAAAAAAGCCAACAGACTCCAGAACTCTGTGGGATCAGGGGTCAAGTAATCCACTGGAATTAGTACCAGCCCCTCTAGACGCAGCCCCTCAAACAATACGCAATCAGCGTCTTCCCACAGAGGGTAGACTGCCATGTTCATGCCTGAGTTCAGTGTTGCTTACATTTCTTAGGGGGTCTGTGTCCAGCCTGTGTCCTCTCTAGGATTCCCTCGTGCAGCCATCTCCCACCCCGTCACTACTGTAGGGGACTGCAGAAATCATGAAGTGTGCTTGTTTTGTGGCTTCTGATTCCCAGAATGGCTCAGTTTTAAACAATTAACTCCTCAGAATTGTTCCTGATTAATCACTGTCAAATATGGTATGTGTCACAGTGAATTTCTTCTACCTTGTGTTTGTGGAGGCAGGTCCCCTTTCCAAGAGGCACAGTTACAGTTTGAAGCTGCTTCTTTTATTACCTTATTTTGTTTTTAGTTTCTCCATTTTCCTTGTGGTTTCTAGTTTCTGTGTCTGTTCTTTCTTAATTCCTGGTGCTCATCTTCCTTCTTTCTTGGCTAAGTTGTTTTCCAGGTGTCATAGTCCAGATAGTCCAGATATTTGAGTGACTGTGATATGCTACTGGATTTTGTGCTGCCAATTTTCCTTTTCCAAAGTGTATATATTATATAGGTACATCTTCAAGTACATGAATCTCAGAAAAATAAGAACAAACAATGCGCCCTTTCAGGTGGTGGCATTTCTCTATGTTAATATCAGTTTGACTTACAGAAGCATATGCTCATCAAGACTCACCAAACGGTGTAGTTGTGAGTTATACATTTTACTATGGGTGAATTTTAGGTCAACAGTGAATAAGCGTGTATACATTTTTATTGCTAATTAACTGGGCTGTTTTAACCAAAGGTAGAATCTTTATTTCATAAGTTTCAAGATAAATTTGTTTTATAATAAATCTGTACATCTCTCTATTAATGGGGCTTGTTTACACAATTATGTTACTCTTCTCCAGCCTGTATACCAGATTTTATTAAATACAAAATAAATTCTAAAAAACTATCATTCTGTTCCTTCATAATGTCAACCTATGGTCTTTTGGTGGGGGTAGTAGGGATTGAACTCATAAATTTATGCTTACAAGGCAGGCATGGCACCACTGAGCTACATCTCTGGCAACCTATGGTCTTTTAAAGCCTCCTTTGATCACATGAATATTGGTTATTTTTCCAATGAAAGAGTAAAAATAGTAACAAGAAATGGCTCCTTGCATTACTTCTCATTAATTGTAGGCACAATAAAAATATTTACTGGTGAAATGGTATGCTCTCAAAATTCCTTTAATATACTAAGTTAGATTGATAAATGCGTGAAAACATGAAATGATGGGTAGATAGATAATAAAGCAAATAGGTAATGATCTAATGGGAGCTCACGATAGGGATGCATTTATGAAAAAATAGACACATTTCTCTACCTTTGTGGAACTGATTTACCAGTGGAATCCAAACAATGAACAAATAGAAGTATAATGTTTCAGGTTTGAACAACTATTACAAAAAAAAGAGAGAGAGAGAGAGAGATGAATCACTCACACTAATGCATCCACTTCCAGGTCTCTCTCTCCTATTCCTCAATACCTTACAGCCTGGACTGCATTTTGACTGTTTGAAACTCCTTTGTAAACCATTTTTCTACAGTCCTCATTTCTCTCTCTGTCTCTCTAATGCCTCGGTAACATTCAGTATTTTATCCACTTCCATCTTGAATGAAGGCCTCCTCTTGATGCTCCATTCTGAGCCTGCTTGCCATATTCCTCCTTCCCTGTGGTTTATCAATGATGTTTTCAGTCCCAGTTTCTCAAAGGAACACCAGAAACACCTTAAACTGACATCATATCAGCATCTTCTACTTCTTATGACCAAAGATAATTACCGATCCCTTCAGAATAATTTCTATTTCTGAGTTACATGTATTTAGAAGTGGTACTATTCAGGCTACAAAATTCAGTTCTTTCTTGGTCTTTTTTTCTCCTCAGGTTCAACAAGTCACTGAGACCTGTCACTAATTTCTTCAAAATGTACCTGGCAAACTCAAGCATCCTATTAACACAGGAATCCAGGAATCTAAGCAACAGGCTGGCACCCTGGACTGATCTCCTAACTTTTCTGAGATGCCCCTGTGGTGCTTGAGATAATTCTAAAAGTGATAGTAAAATTCCTTTGGACTAGAAGTAGATATTTTACCAGGTAGAGATGGGAAGAGCACGGCCAATAGCAACTCATAATGAAGAAATCCTGATGAAAATCCAATAAAATGCCTCCAAAAGACACACATTTTGGAGACAGGGAATTAAGAGATCAAGCAGAGGGAAGAAATCAGGGAGGGACAGTAATTGGATCAAATGACTATTACATATTATATACATGTGCAACTTCCCCAACTGTAACTCTTATCTACTGCAAAAATATGCTAACAAAATATTTTAAAACCTGCACATAAAATTTGAAAACAAACAGTATTCAGCAGAGTAAAATAGAAAAGTCTTATTTGTAAAAAAAAATAATAATAATAATAAATGCATATATAAACATTTTGCTGTAATGTACAATTTCTGAAAGCATATGGAAGAGTTC
Organism: Petromus typicus; assembly: GCA_004026965.1. Lineage (NCBI taxonomy): Eukaryota > Metazoa > Chordata > Mammalia > Rodentia > Petromuridae > Petromus > Petromus typicus. The sequence goes on from PVIR01016924.1 coordinate 11,007, forward strand.
TTCAAATGGTCTTCTGTGAGAAGGGGAAGTCAATGTGCGAGAAGGGAGATGTGTGTTTTACATCATTCTTCATGTGTGAGTTTAAAATTGTGATTGTGATACATAGTAAATATACCCAGTGTGGAGAACTAGTAGGTACACAGACTGATCTTGATCTTTTTACCTCCTCCTCCACCTCCTCCTCCTCTCCCTGCTCTCCCTTTCACCTCTATCTTCCCCCATGACCCCATTCCCATCTCTATAAACTCTATCTCCTTGTTTTCTATTCTCTACTTTTTCTTCTTCTCTTTAAATTATTTATGCTTTGGGCTTCTCAGAAAAGAGAAGTCATGTAATATTTAACTGAATAATTTTCATCACTGGAACACAAAAGCTGATGTATGTAAAGGGGGTTGGGGTCATAGGGAAGGCAGGGAAATGGAAAAAAGTAAGAATCAAGATATATTACGTAGGACCGGGGATTTAGCTCAGTGGTTCTGGCGCCTGTCTTGCAAGCACATGAGCTCAGGTTTGATCCCCGGTAACCACATACCATACTGGGTGTGGAGACTCACGTCCAGCAGCAACGAGTACCACATACCACAGTGCCGGGTGTGGTGGCTCACGCCTGTAATCCCAGCACTCGGGAGGCAGAGGCAGGAGGATTGCTGAGTTCGAAGCTGAGTTCAGGACCAGCCTGAACTACAAAGTGAGACACTGTCACAGAAGAAGAAGAAGAAGATGATGAAAAATTTAAAATGATACATCAAAGAGGATGAAAATGACATTTTTACATCATCTATATCATCCCTCTCCTGAAACCAATCAGTAGAGTGAGGAGACAGATGTTCTCCACTTGTGGGAAGAAGAGGGAGGTGAGCACAGCACTCTGGAGTGTGACACTGAGTAGATTCCGGCAAAACCCTGCACCAGTCGGGTTCCCATGGCTAGAGAGTGCAGGCAAATATTTGTACACTGAGCCTCAGGCACACTGTGGTGTCAAACTGGATGCATAACCATAATCTATAGATTATTGGTTGCCCGGAGCTGTAGAAAAGGGGAAAAGGGGACTAATTGTTAATGGTCACAAGATTTCCTTCTGTGGTGAAATTAGACGGTGGTGATATTTGCACAAGTCTGTGACTACTTTAAAAACAGTTGAACTATATACACAAATGATGAAATTCATGGTATATGAATTATATCACAATGAAAGTTATTTTTATAAATGGGGCTAATTCTTCCCACTTTGCAGTACTATTGAGAGAATTAACTAAAAGCATATGAAAACTTCTTTTTGCGAGATTAAGCACACAAATATTTCCTGAGACTAAACATAAATTTTGCTCAATTCTCCAATTTTCCCAAAATTACATGTAATATACTCATAATTTAAACATGAATCATCCTTGAAAGATTCATGTACTGAAGGTTTCATCATCAAAGCATCAATCTTCACAGGTTGGACCTAGAGTGTTCGTTGGCTCATAAGGGTGCTAACCACTAACAAGTCCATAGCTGAATGAGCTATAAAGAAATGGGGCCCATTTGAAAGAAGCAGGTAACAGGGAGCGTGCCTTTGTACCAGCCCCTTCTCTTTTTCCTCTTTCTGTCCCTCTAGCCCAGCCACCATGAAATGAGCACCTTTGTTCCATCATGGCTGACAATTCTGCTTCATGACAGGTCCAGAAACAATGGAGCCAAGTGATTATGGACTAAAACATCTAGAATTATGAATCAGAGTAAGTTTTTCCTCTTATAAATTGATTTTGTCAGGTACTTTGTCATAGCAATGGAAAGCTAACACAGTATTACCAATGTAAATGCAACAGAGTTTCAGAAATTTAAGTGACTCCTCCCCTAGACCCATCCACTGAATGAATTTCTGGCCTATTCACTGGGATTATTGGGGCAAATATGAAAATTGCTGCCTACTTTCCCTTTGCAGACCAAATAATCATTTCTCTTTACTCACATGGGCAGACAAAACCTCCATCCACACATGTTCCTCCACTAATAAGCATATTGATTTCTTCCCTGAGGTTTCAGTGACAGATCTTCTACCTCTGATTTGTGAAAAAGTGCTGAGATGAAACAATATTTCAAAAGAAAAGACAATTTACAAGATGAGCCCCAGCTAATCTCATTTATTAATGTTTTCCTTGGGTGCATATTTTGACAACAGAAGGCTTCATGAGTAATAAGGTCAGTTAACCTTAAATTAAACAAATAAATTAATTTTCACAGGTATTCAGGACTCACATGGCTAGGAGATGTGACTTTCAGAAAATTTCAAAGAACCAAGAGACTGAACTCAGGCCTGCGTCCTACAACCATGGTCCACCTTTAGGCTTGTCATGTTTATGTGCCTAATCCTGGTGGGCCAGAGAGATGGCCAGACTGGATGCCCATATTTGTTCTTCAAAGTCAAATGATAGCATATATAATGATTCTGCAAACTGCTTTACTCACATGGTTGTCTCCATGGTAATTTACGTTATCATTTTGAAAAACTGGGACACAAAATTTAATCATCCTACATACACACATAATAGATGTGATATATATAATTGTTTTATATATATTTATACACACATATCAGAACAGGATAAAACACAAGGCAACTCTGAAGAGGAGCTTCCATCATAAAGCATTTATGCCATTTGAACACAGAGGAGGGACTTTTACTTGTCTGGAGTGTCCTGAGGGTACTGAGGAGAAGGAGAAAAATACCTGAGCAGATTCTAAAGATGTAATAAAGCAGACAAGTGGGCAGAGGTATGTTAAAGAATAACTTCTTGGACAGCAGAATAAAATTTCTATATGTACAGACTTGCAAAATATTCAGTCTAGTGGGATTCAATTGTTGAGAAGGGAGTGGCAAAGTGAATTCATGATGGATACCAAAGTTAGAAATTAACATTTGGCAAACATACGCACCCATGTCAATCAGTCTTAATCCACTGAGTATAGTGATAAGAGTGCTCAAAGAACAGCTTGGCAAGGGAAAAGACCTACTGGGTTTTCTTACAAGATCGCCTCAGTGAGTGCTACTTACTATAAGTACTGCCTTGAGGGGCCCTTCATGAACTAGGTTCCTACTAGGAACAAAGCTAATAGGAGCAAAGAAAATTATTTAAACACACTGGTTTCCAATCCTCAAAGCTTCTGAGATTTTCTTAAAAACAACTAAGTCTTTTTCTATACAGTCTAGTTCACCAACTCAAATACAACAGAGAAGTCGGGGGAAAGCCACAATGCGAGCATTAGTGCAAAGCAGAGTTCCTTGCCCCCCTCCCCCAAACAGCAAGCCTGCCTCCTGAATCTCCATCCCAGAGCGGTACTGGACACATAGAACTTATGCATATGAACAGTAATGCCCCGAAGAAGGCCAGCTCCACACTCTGGCAAGTTTTGCCATCCCCCAAACCTTCTGCTCCCCTGTCTCCACTCAGGCCTCCTGATCTCTGAGCTGCCAAGCAACTTTTGGTGAGGTTATTAACAGGGACTTAAGTACTACATGAAATAAGAAAATGTCCTGTAAAATCTACTGTTTATAGAAAGTTTAACATAACTCTCTCATGCATAACTGTAATCAACAACACTGGCTTTTCCTCTTTACCATAAACGTTGCTGATCTGAAGAGGCTACTGCATCAGATAAGCTCCAGGTCCAGAGTTTCTAGTGGGCCTTATTAAGACTGCTGTACTGGGCTGGGGATTTAGCTCAGTGATTCCAGAGCCTGTCTTGTAAGTGCAAGGGTCCATGTTGATTCCCCCCTAACCACATACAATACTGGGCGTGGAGATTCACGCCCAGCAGCAATCAGCACCACATACCACAATGCTGGGTGTGGTGGCTCACGCCTGTAATCCCAGCATTTGGGAGGCAGAGGCAAGAAGACTGCTGTGATGTGAGTTTGAGGCTGAGCTCTGGGCCAGCCTGAACTACAAAGTGAAACCCTGTCTCAAAAAAGAAAAAGGACTACTGTACTTATTGTACTAGAGGAAGGAGGCCCGGTACTTTTTCTAGATACAGAGTCAGAAAAAAAGCCCAACCCACTAACCAGAAGACTGCTATAGAGACTGTTTCCTACAAAGCTTTTTGGTGATAAAAGATTTATAAGGCAAAAAATGATAAATCCCCATTGTGGAGTGCAATTATGATGTGTATATGTAATGTACCAATAAAGATTTCAATTTAAAAAAAGATTTATAAGGCAACACAAGCACAGAATCAAGAAGTTTATGTACTGAGGAGCTTGCATGCAAGGAAAAATATAAAATCTCAAGATATTTGCACCATCTTGAATCTTCTAGAGCCTCAGAAGATGGATAGGAGAAAGGCTTCACTTTCCCTATGCTTTGGTGGGAAACTTTCTCAAGTTCTAGAACAAGAGAAGAGTAACTTTTGATAAATTTGTAATTAAAAGAAACAGAGATTGGGGGCAAGGGCTTTAGCTCAGTAGTTCTGGTGCCTGCCTTGCAAGCACAAGGGCCCAAGTACGATCCCAGGTTACCACATACAACAGTACTGGGCCTGGTAACTCATACCTACCAGCAATCATTACCACACATCACAGTGCCAGGCATGGTGACTTAGGCCTGTAATCCCAGCACTCGGGAAGCAGAAGCAGGAGGATTGCTGGGAGTTCAAGGCTGAGCTCAGGGCCAGCCTGAACTACAAAAAATAGTGAGACCCTGTCTCCAAAAAAAGAGAGATTACATCTCCAAAGGAATATGTACTAGTCATGTATTAAAGGCTCTGACTGGTGGTTGAATCATACTGATCCATGCTGTAAGATTAGTATAAGAATAATTTGTACATGGAGTAGATCACAAATTGAGGAGGAGGATTAAGTAACCACCCTTTAAGGAAAAGAACCTATAGATTAAGAAGAAGCTAATCTAGCATTAACATTGTTATTTCTTTTAAACCCTTTCCAATTTATTGGGAAATTTAAGTGAGCTATACTTTATCTCTCATGTACATGTACAATCATATTATGTTCTTTGTACAGAATTGTAGGAGACCAAATAATGAGGATAGAGGCCTCTAATTGACCTTATCTGTGAGCACAAAAGAGACAAACATCAAACTGTGCCTCTTCCAGCCTCATGCCTGCTTCCATGCTGCAAGTTCCCGAGAAGAGCAGTCCAGCTGAGATCGATGTTTCCCTGGGTTCGTGCTACAGAACACAAGAGGCAGATGAATATTCTATTAATCTAATTGTTTGTTCCTATGTCTAAGTGAATAACAGTGAGGTGAGCCAAAGGCTCAGGGCTCTTTGTCCACTAGAGGCAGAGAGCTCCTCAGTCCTTCCATTCCAAATTATCTTTGTGCCTTTTGTATTTCAAACTCATTGGTCCCTCAGTTGAGGATAAACTCACAGGCTGCTTCCTACACAAAATACTCTTGTTCGCCTCAATAAGAATATTCGTGGTAAAATATACTGGACACGGGAGGGCTAAAGGATGTTCCAGTTCGCCTATTTATGCTCAAGATTCTGAATGATAGCATGACTGGGAAATGGATACCAGCGTGTTCCCTCTGAGGAGAAGCCCTCTTACACTATTTCAGGGTGTGGTGATAGGAAGCATTGACCCGGTGACCCCAGCCCAGCTGCCAGAAGCTGACTGTGTAGGGGTGGAGGGAACACTGCTTGTTTCCAGACTCGTCCTGTACCCAGGAGGGAGCAGGAACCTCAGAAGGAACACTATCTACCTGCCGAGCCTTCCTCGAGAGAAGAGAAGATTCCCCTCCCATCAACTCCTCCAGGCCACTGGGAAGAAGGTGAGCCTTCTGAGCAGCTTTACGGGTGTCATTGAGATGAAGCAGCAGGAAGGCCATGTCTGCGGATGAGGCGCCGCGCCAGGGGGACCCCAGCGCCTCGCTACTGTTCTGCTGCTGACACACAAAACGCAGCCGCAGGACCCTCTTTCCCCTGCGATTCCAGAGCCTCTGCCGAATGTGCTGGGTGACATCCATCTCTGTCCAGGTGTGAGACGCCAGGGACAGCTTGGGGGACCCTCCTCCCGAAGCGTGGTTGCTTGAGCTTTGGGGCAGCCAGGGCTCCACGTGGCAGGAGAGGCTGACGCGAGGCAGGTGGAGCTGCTGGCGGTAAACCACGGTGGCTCGCACTAGCTGGTAAGCTACCCGGTTGCGTCCTAGAAGAAAGTTCAGAATCCGAATATGCCAGGAACCTTCACAAGAGAGCACAGGGAAGCCGTTAGCGTCTTACCTCCTGGCCTGAATGTTCCTCAGAGAACCGCTCCATATAGGCTGACGGATGTACTCAGCCCTAGAATTAACTCAAGATAATGAATGTGACTATCCTTTCTCGAGTGCATACTAATGTGTTAAGTGCTTCATGAGCATAAGATCTTTAACTCAATAGTCTGAGATGGCTATTATCCCAATTTTGCAAACAAGGAAATTGAGGTTCATGAAAGTGATATCAAAACCAAACTGCCACGGACTAAGGATGTGGCATACAGGTAGAATACTTGCCTAGCATATATGAGGCTCTGGGTTCAATCCCCAGCACTGCCAAACAAAACAAAAATAACATACAGCTAGTATGTGGTAGAATCAAGACTAGAACCCACGTCTATTTCCATTAATAATTTGTATCACAATTTGAGACCACTCACAGTACTAGACCCAGGAGGGAAAACACTCCAATAGTAAATTACTTGTTATGTACATTATTGTGTGCAGCACAATATTTCAGTTATACTCCGGTATTGGTTAGCTACTTAAAGCTGTGAAGAGAACTTCAGAAATGAAAGTGGATTAAGAGTCACTTATTACATCACTCTATAGTTGAAGCTTCGGGGCAACAGTGAAATACTGGGTACTGTACCTGCCATCATTTCAAATCCAGCCTCAAGATCCCAGAAGATAATGTAGCTCTCTCTCTCACTAGTTAGGAGAGTTATTGTTGCCATTTCTGCCTTCCACAAACTAACAGAACTCTTCTTGAGTGTCTTTTCCTGCTGTCAGCATTTCTCCTTCACCCTTTAATTTTCCCTTTTCTGTTCCTTTCTGAAAATTGTTTTCTATTTATCTCATTCATTTTACTACTATTTCCCTAAATAACCTTTCAACAGGCCTTGATTATGCATTGTCTTTAGTACTTCAAAGGTTTAATCTAAACCGTAGTGCTGACACCCAGTGGCCAAAAGGCTAGGAGGCTGGGTCTGTGGAGTTCCAGGCTGCTATTCCCCTTCCCCACAAAGGTCACTGGCAAAGAACATAAAATTCAGATTGGCAGGGAAGCGAAAGTTGGAGGGTGCGGGAGGGAAGGGAAGGAGACAAAAAAAAAATTAAGGTCTGTTATGAACAAACTCCTCACAATAAATGTAATCGTTATATACTACAAACATGCCGATGAAAATAAATTTTAATTTTAAAAAACAAGCATTGGCAGGAGAAATTCTTCCCTCATCTTCAAATATCTTAGTATTTCCATGTTAATTTTTATGTTATGTATTTAACCTTCATTCTCTACTCCATGCGCATGCCAGGAATGTTTTCAGTAGTACTAGGAAATTCAACATAGAAGCTCTTTCATGTGTTGATGTGCCAGAATATTTTCAAGGTTCCCTTTCCAACTCATGCCCTCATGTCTGCAGCACTGGCTGTCACTTACACAAGGTCCATGCCAGGCTTGTACTTTCTTTCCAAGTTCTTCCTCACTCTTACAGTAATCTTAGGAAGGGCCCACTCATACACCTAGAGAAGAAGCCAACCCAAACCTTTAGCAGGCCTTCTGGGGGAGAAGCGCCCTTTTCTTTCAGACCTTGTACGTCACATGTGTCAGGAAGCAGGGGCGGGTTGCTAAGGATCAGAGCCAAGAAAGAGCCGATTTAGAACTTTTCAGGGAAGGGGATGATTCACACATCCTGTGTGACCGAACCTGCTATCTTCTTCTGGGGCCTTTCCAGAGGCCCTAGATGATAACAGGTTTCACAGTAAGCCCAGGATACTTCTGGGAAGTTTTCAGCCTCGTGTCCTGTGTGAAATCCAGGTTTGTTGCAGCTGTGTGCTGTGCTTAGCCGTGGAATCCAGGCCTTTTCAGCCTGGATGTCCTGTCCCACCTCTCATCAGCCTCACATCCTGCTGTGCTCTGAAATGCTTACAAAGCGTTAGCCACACTGATGTCTTTGTTCTTCAAGTATGATAAGCTGGTTCTCTCCTCCAGGCCTTTGGACATATTCTTATGGCCTAAATAAGGTTTCTGTCTGCTGTTCACATGATTAGCTTCTTGCCTTGACTCAGATGTCACTTCTTCAAAGACATGATCCTTAATAACCCTATGGGAAGATGATTGCATTGCTGTTCTATACCATGACAACCTATTTTGATGTTTGAGAGTACTTGCCATAATTTGCAAGGATTTAAATTTATTTTCTTATTTATCTCCCTCATGAGAATGAAGGCACCCAAACAGTGGGGGTTTACCTGTGTTAATTACATTTACAAACCTGCCACTCAGTAGGTACTGAGTTAGTATTGTTGAGTGAATCTTCACCCATACCAAGCTTTCAAAGTCAGAATGCCCTTTTCTCCTGTATACATATTCTCCCTACTCCTTTTCCAAGTTCCAGCTCAACTATCACCTCCTAAATGAGGCCTTCCAGCATGCACCCTGCTTCCCCTTTCTCGATCCAATTTTTTCTTCGGAGCCCCAGAAGGCCTATTGCTGATCCTTTTCATAGCCCATATTATACTTGTGTTAGTTCCTTTTTTATCGATGCTGAGACAAAGTACCTGACACCCAAAGTTGAAAGGAAAAGGCTGTATCTGGTTTACAGTTCATAGAGGTTTTCAGTCCCTAATCTGCTGGCTCCGAGGCTGGGATGGCAAACAAGCAATTGCAGAGGAGAAACACGGTGGCGCAGACAAGGTTGCAAAGGCAGTTTAACAGCATCTTTCTGCTCCTTTTATCTTATTCAGACTACCAGGATTAGGGTGGTGCCAAACTAATCACTCACTTGTCATGGTTTACTAACCACAAGTCCTTAACCCTGCATCACACATTCTGGATTCCACTGCCTCTGAAAAACTACCTCTCACTTCATCTGCATGGGTCTTTAGGGGGACATCTAGACACAAACCATAACATCACTATAATATCATGTGATCATCCATTCGCTTGCATTAGGGACTTCTAGATATCAGACCTGTAGTTATTTGCCTCAGTATACCCAACCTAAAGTCCTTGCTATTCAGTTAAAATCTACTGGCAATTCAGCACAGCATGGTGATTAAAAGCATAGGTTCAGGGGCCTGAGCACAGGTTGTACTCCTACCAACCACCAGCCATGTGATACTGCTGAAGGTATTCTGAGCTTTGATCCCTTCATCTATAAGACAGTTGTGTTAATATGACCTCATCTAGTAGTATGAAGATTAGAGAGATAACGTTTGTAAAACATGCACAAAGCGTGGCACACGGTGAGCTCATAGGAAAGGATAGCCAGAATACTGGTTGCTTCACTTGTGGGAGGGTGTGTGTGAATCCTGTCTGTTGTCCTCTGAGGTCAGTGAAAGCCCCAGACTGATCTCATCAAGTTCCCAAAGAGTTCTTTGATGTTGAAAGTTGTCTACACTCCCTAGAGAGCCCTGCATTCCCAGAGCCTGCTGCTGCCTTGAATTAGAACTCATGCTAATGTTCAAAGCAGATCTGAGAATGATGGGGACAAGGAATATTCCAAAGGTACATTTAGTCCCAAAATTACAAAGTAGCAACATCACCCAAAGAGGAAATTGCTTGGTTTTCATGGATACTGAGTTGATGCATTGGAAGAGTTGAGAAGTAATAGACAGATTTTAGAATCAGATAGTCTTGAGCTCACATTCCAGCTGTTATCCACTGTCCAAATGACATGTGCAAGTTACTTAACTTCCCCACACCTTAGCATTATCTTTAAAATTAAGCTAATTGCACTATGACAATAAATGATAGCCAGCTCTTCTAAGTATTGGGCACAATAATATACTCACACAATTTTGTATACAGAGCCTCAAATGTTAGGTTTTGCCCTTTCTCAAGCCATCTGTGTGTTTCCTTAACTCATTCTCTTCTATTCTTTGCCTTTTAAGAACAAAATACCTCATACACAACCCTGTACAAGAATGTAGCTGGACAGTTCTCAATTATACTTTTAAGATCTATAACTACCAATAAGAATGGGGGTGGGGGTTAAGACAGTGTTTTGCTATGTAGTTCACACTGGATTTGAACTCACTATGCAGCCCGGGCTGGCCTCAAATTTACAAACTTGCAGCAATTCGCTGCCTCAGCCTACCCAGAGCTGACATATTCCTCAGTTGTCCTGGGGCTTGGAAAAAGATTCCTGAGCAGGCTCTAAGATAATCTGCTCTTAAAATGAGACAATAAAATGGGCCAAGGATTTAGCTCAGTGGTTCTGACACCTTCGGTACCACATATCACAGTGCCGGGTGTGGTGGCTCACACTTGTAATCCCAGCACTCAGGAGGCAGAGGCAGGAGGATTGCTGTGAGTTTGAGGCTCACCTGGGCTACATAGTGAGTTTGGGACCAGCCTGAACTACAAAGCAAAACCCTGGCTCAACAAAACTGAAAAAAAGTCGAAGATTTAGCTCAGTGGTACTGGCCCCTGCCTTGCAAGCACAAGGTCCTGAGTTCGATCCCGGCAACCACATACAACAATGCTGGGCGTGGTGACTCACACCCACCAGCAATCAGTACCACATACCACAATGCTG
>PVIR01016925.1:0-35819 GCA_004026965.1 Petromus typicus
AGGGGACAATGTTGAGATTGTAACAAAAAAGTAAGGAAACAAATTTTATATATATGGGGGGGTGGTAGGGTGGGTGGGGCTATGGGAAAAAATGAGAATTAAGTTGTGTCTTATACTGGTACAAATCCCCATTATGGAGTGCAATCATGATGTGTATATTTAATGTACCAATAAAGATAATTAAAAAAAAAAAAAGAATCATACCCGGCAGCAATCAGTGCCACACACCACAGTGCTGGGCGTGGTAGCTCACACCTGTAATCCCAGCACTCGGGAGGCAGAGGCAGGAGAATTCCTCTGATGTGAGTTTGAGGCTGAGCTCAGGGCCAGCCTGAACCACAAAGTGAGACCCTGTCTCAAAAAAAACAAAACAAAACAAAACATTACACTCTTGAGGTACTAGGGCTCAGGGTTCAAACACATGAATTTACAGGACAGTAGTACATTTTGGCTCCTCACATTACATTCTGTCCTTTAGATATGTTGCAATACAAGTCTCCTTAGAATTGGACAGCATCTTCCAAGTGATTTGCCCACCATGACTATGAACCATTACATTTTCATGTGAAATATTAATTCTCAAAAAGAAATCACAGTCCTGCTAATTTTAATGTCTAAGAAATCCATTATTCTTTTAGCTGACAAGTAGGCATGTCTTATGATTTATTCCTACTAAAAAAAGATACAAACACACATGCATACATATGCACATTTGTTCAACTCAGTGTGTTGGATATCATACTGAGGAGATTTCTTTAGATATTTAATAAAATATATCACACATCTGAAACAAAGCCCACATCACTGTCCCTGAGTTCATGGAGCAAAGCCCAGGTTGCATTCCTATGTCTTCACAAGGAGTACCTGAGTTAAACAATGAATAATATTTTGTAACTGGAACATGTCTGAGCTTACCAAATATTAGAAATATTAACATAAAGCAAGCCCTATATACAAGTTTTTGTTTTGTTTTGTTTTTCTGTTTGTTTGTTTTTTAGGGGTTTTTTTGTTGTTGTTCTTGTTGTTTTTTTGAGACCGGGTCTCACTTTTTGTGATTCAGGCTGGCCCTGAGCTCACCCTTAAACTCACATCACAGCAATCCTCCTGCCTCTGCCTCCCGAGTGCTGGGATTACAGGTGTGAGCCACCACGCCCGGCACTGTGGTATGTGGCACTGACTGCTGCTGGGGTGAGTCTCCACACCAAGTATTGTATGTGGTTACCGAGGATCGAACCCGGGTCCTTGCGCTTACAAGACAGGCGCCAGAACCACTGAGCTAACTCCCCAGCCCCACAAGTTTTTCTTATTTACTTCTTATTTCAAACACATCTCTGAAGAGATAATTCCAACAGAAAATTTTCCTTGATTAAGGATCTCATATTAGAGATACATTTAATTTTGAGAGGACTGAGGGATAAAGAGCTTACATTATTTCTGTGGTTAAAATCCAGGTGTTTAATTCTAACACCCTTCCCCAATAGATCCCTGTGCAGGTTACAAAGAATGTATTTATGTTGTATCTTTTTTGTGTTCAAATAGTAAGAGAGTACAAAAACAGGTACTGAATTTCACAACTCATTTTGTTAGTTCCCTCTACTACCCAACGTGCCTAAGATGTTTTGGAAGGCTTCAAATGTAGAATGCACTCCATTATATGGGATAAATTTAAACAAGAGGTAGACAAAGACAGAGTGCAATAGATGAGAGATTAAATAAATTGGATCAAAATTATTTAATCCAACTCCCACACAATTTCTGCTTCTGGGGAAGATTTTAAGGTACTATTTTATAATACTGGGCCCAAAACATACAGTGTTATGGGGAAATCTGTTATTACCTGGAGTAAGACCCAGGTTCAGGAAGTTTCCTGATTGCACAATATGTATAAGATTTGTCTTTAGGTCAACAAATAATTCAGGCCTATTCTCCTGCTTAGCTCTAATGAAATTTCTGGTAGAAATATATCTGAAATAGGTCTAGACTATGAACTAGAGTGGGCAGAATAATGACATGTCTTGAGTTATAAAGAACAAGACCAAAGAAATGAGAACAGACACATTCATCAACTTTGAAAAAAAGACTTTTGCTTACTCTTTAAAGAAAGCATCTGAAATCCAGAAGAACAAAAATAAGACATATTTTACATCCCTCGAAATGTGTGATGAACTTTTCTCCAAGTTTAGTACGGCTCACAGATAAACATTCAAGAATTTCTACACAGCAACTATCTCCCATTCAGTTTCCCCAGTCCTGTCGAAAATCGGGAACAAGCAAATGGAACACCAGGCTACAGTTAGACAAGTAAGTTATGGACTCATGTGCTACCTTTCAATTTGCTAAGGGCAATGGGCAGCAATTCACTGTGAACGCTAGACTACTGAAAAACAGGAGCCCTAGTCTCTCCAAACAGCTGTTTCCAATAATTAATCTTCCTTCAGATTACCTGATGGGAAAATATTCAAATTATTTTGTGTTAAACTGTTACAACTGCTCTACATTGGGCATCAGTAGAGGCCAACTATTCTTCATGAGAGTTTGTTTTAAAGTCTTGCTGTCACCAACTGATCCAGAATCCACAGGCTTCGGGAATGGTGTGCTGAATGCTACTTAGAAACTACTAGACGTAACGGCTGCTGTGAGAGAATCGTTGTCTCCTGCGGTTGTATGGAAATGGAAGAATATTAATCATGCCCAGAAAAAAAATCTCCTTGTAGAAAAGGCATGCTACAGCTGTGCACTGTGGTAGCCAGCACCCACTGCACTCCCCAGCCATCTGGCATGTGCATGCCGTCCACGCCGCCTCTCTTCCACACACGTTACACCTGCTGCCAACAATTCACTCTCACTGTAAGAGCCCCAGTGGTCTTGAACACCTTCCCTCCTCATTTCCCTGATCTACTGAAAACACAATCATCTAATGGTAAGGAAAATAAATCTATCCAGACAGCTACAGGTTGTGCAAAAGTAGGTGTTACAAAAATTATAAATTAGCTTTTAAAGACCTAAGACTGGACTGGGTCCTTGTACCTTATACTTATTAAAGCTGTCAAGCCAAGCCACAAAGATATATGAGACACAAACAGAGCACATGCGATTTCATTTACTCTATCCAGGTCCATGGGCAGAAGAGACACTGCTAAACAAGAGTCCATGAAAAGTTAAGGAATACATTCGAATAGCATTTTTCCAAGCTTGTGGGGGAAGCTGTGCAGATAAAGACACAAACTGATCACATATGAGAGGAAGGGTGCTAGTTATTAAGGGGAGATTAATAAATTACAAAATACAGTCTAACTAAAGAGAAAAGTTGATCCTCTGTAATAGCCTTTTGATACCAGGTATGCTGTGTGTGAACTCAAATGCTTCAGAAAGCACAGGACAGGCCACTTGTGAGGGGCATAGCACAGCTTCTCCATCTGCCATTCTCCACATTTTTCAATTTATGACTTTAACGTAAAATTAGAAAAGAACATAAGCAGAAACAACTGCCACCCGTAAGTGTCCTGGGAACCTAAAATGTTTAACAGAGCACATAATCATGTCATAACACACCGAGAGCCTGGTATTTTACTTACCATGTATTTTGGTGCTTATGTTCAGCCAATCTATTATCCTTTTCTTGTCAGAGATTAACTTCTACTCACAATGATTTTTACATTCATGATGCAAAGAATACATACTTAGAATGAGTCTCCTTTATACTTATTGATGGGTTGTGTGATCTTAAGCAAATCTGAACATCTCTGAGCCCCCCAAAAATAGATATAAGAATGTTACACCTCTCATTTCCAAGCACCAAATAAAAAATGTGTCCCTCTATTACTGCTATCCTTGCTAGTTTCTAAAATGAAGTCATACTTATTTTTAGGCTAAAATTACAACAACCTTGACATCTTTGCTGCCTCAGCAAGAAATCAACCCTTTCAAAGACTACATCAGTTATTTTTGGAGCATGTAGAAAAAGGACTTTACAAAATGTAAACATTTTCCATTCCAGTTCCTACTTCCACTTCTTTCACTTGTCATGCAGATCCGGGTAAGTAAAGGGAGCCTCACCTCTGTCACGGACATGAAATGACTGAGGAGATGCTTGTGTGCATGCCAAGTCAGCCGTGTCTGGATTTCTAGGAGGCTTTTAATTATCAAGCTGTGGAATCTGTGCTTCTTCAGACAGTGAAGGAAAACGGTCTTTTTCTGAGCCCTATGCCACCCACAGGTACAGTGTCTTCCTCTCCTTGACTTTCAGAAACTTCTGGAAGGGACGCCATTTTGAGCCTCCACTTGCTTTTCACAGGGAATCAACTGAGTGCCAAGAACTAATGGAGAAGAAATGTCTCCTCAGGCCTTCCAGTCATTTGTCTTTTCCCAATCTCCACCTCAATTAAAACCTCTAGAAAAGACAGACACTAGACCTGAGCAAAGACATGAACGCAACCAAGGTGTGTGAGGACTGTGAAGCAGGTGGTATGTAAAGCAGCACACAAGACTGAAACAAAAGGAGACTCTGCTCCGTCGGGAGATGCATATTTGCAAGTGACTGGGCTCGTTACTCAGTAAGTATTTCACTGAACTAGTTACTGAAAGATCTGGATATATAGAGCAGAATCATGAAATGATATAATTTACCTTATAGCTTTCAAACTAACTGTTTCGGATAACCTGTTCTTCCTCTGAATAGTATTTCAGAAGAGTCTCAAAGACTTTTCTTCCCAACCTTGGTTCCCTTGCTGATACTCAACAATTCTGTTTCAATCAGAATCTTAACTTTAATGTCTCCGTTTGAAGCTTCTCATCATCCTGCAGCTCAGGCTCTCATCTCACGTTGGAGGTTTACATCTATGGTAGTGGAAGCAGACACATCCTGCCTGTAACCCTTCCTGTTCTGTGTTCTCTGTACACCCTTTGTCTGACAGGGACAAAGGATGCAAGCAAAATAATAACAGCTTTATTTTGTTTTCTTCATGGCAAACTTTAAAATATCTTTTTATTTTAGAACAGTTTTAGTTAATGTTACAAACTGCTAAGATATGAAAAGGAGATTCCATATCTCTCATAATCTCCTAGTAACATCTTAACATTAGCTACTATGGAAAGTTTGTTAGAACCAAGAGTCCAGTGTTGATTTATTACTATGATGATGATGATGACCTAAACTTCAGACTTAACTGAGATTTCTTTAGTTTCTCCTTCTTTTTGTACACAAGACCCCAGCCACTAACCTTATTCTTCTTGCACACCATTATCTCCTTTCACCTATGACACTTACTCATGCTGTCCTGCTTTACAAAACAAGTTTTGGGGGCAACTGACCAGCTATATCATAGAGTGTCAATGTTGATCTTGATCATCTGATGAGATTTGTCAGGTTTCTGTGACATAAAGGTATTTTTCTTTCTGGAAAGGAAGTCATTGTGCAGAACACTTCCTTGGTGGAAAGGAAGTCAACAGCCAGTAAACAGGAATGATGCTTCCTTATGGAAGTCAGAGTATCAACACGTTATTTGAATCCTTCTGCATGGGAAGTTTATCTAGTCTCTACTTATTTAGTTATTCAATTATTTATTTCTTTATGGACTCATGAGTATTTATTTCAAACTTTGAGTTATAGCCCAATACTACTTTATTTTCTTTTCAATTTTTTTCTAGGCTTCATCAGTGAGAAGTCATAGAGTTGGCTTTTGTGTCCCTTTGACATATTACCAGCACTGAGTAAGTGGTAGAGAGAGTACAAAGGCAGAGAGGTGCTCTGTTGTGTGTTCTTGTTGCTGCTTTTCTTTTCTTACTTTCTATCAAAACAAGAGGGTGGATATATATTGATATTTATTCACTGTGCTTATCCAGGACTCCAACTTCTGATCAAGAAGGCTTTGTCCCTTTTATTGAAGAATGCTATTAGAAACTAGTGGTGTGTATGAAGGACAAAGAGCC
This sequence comes from Petromus typicus, assembly GCA_004026965.1. Classification (NCBI taxonomy): domain Eukaryota; kingdom Metazoa; phylum Chordata; class Mammalia; order Rodentia; family Petromuridae; genus Petromus; species Petromus typicus. The sequence goes on from PVIR01016925.1 coordinate 5,929, forward strand.
CCAGAATCTGTTTGGTGTGCTCTCTGAGACCTACATAAATGGACTAGCTCTTCAAATGTGATAGATTCTTAGCTTCCAGTTACTTTTAACAGCATTTTGATAACAAGTAAAGAGCCATATTTTAATGTTCTTACATTAGTAAGTATCTGCAACATACAAAGCTGTGAGTTAGGAACTGGGAATAATAAATCAGAAAATAGCTCAAGAACAATGATAATAAGAATTGTTCATAAGAGAAAACTTTATTACTTCCATGTTAGAGAGATTGTACAATGATACAAGAAAAAAATAGGAATGATGCTTATTGACCTAGTACAGAAATATCAGGGAATCACAGGAATGTGTAGACAAGGAAGGCTTCTGAGATGTGAGATGGAGGCTGAGATCTGAAGAATGTATGAGAATCATCCAGGAAACAAAAAATCGAGGGTGTCAGGAAGAGGAATAGTGTGCAGAGAATCCCAAAAGTCAGGAAAATCAGCGTTTGTGTGTAAGATGACAAATTCTGAAGTACAGTACATTGAGAGGATGTGATAAGAGGTCTAATAAGTGAAGCTGAAAAGTACATGAGATTTTGCCTTTAAAATGAGGAGGCTTCATAGGAATTGGATGATAAACTCTGTACGTTTATAGACATATTCTTACTGAGTTGTTGGAATACTTTTCCACTACATACTCATTGGTCTTTTAGATGAAAATCAATTTAGTCATAGGGAAATACAGGGTTGTTAAACAGTGGACAACGGGTAGTAAGGATGGAAAAGGCAGAAAAGAAGAAAGTGACATGAGCCTTCACCTCTTTTCAAAGGCTATCCATCTTTCTCCTGGCTGGTTCCCACAAAACACACCATTTTTGCTGACAGCCAATAAGTATGCACTAGTGTTATTTGTTCTTATGGGTTATTTTTAGAATTTTCATGTGAAAATAAAACCCCTTTAAAATGATTTATATTATCTGAACAGCTAAGTATCTATTGATACTGAATAAATAATCAAAAACCTTCCTTCCCCAAAACACCCAGACTGTTGAATACTACCAAACATCGAAGGGAAATAATACTGATTACTACTGATCCCTTCCAGAAAATAGAAGCAGAAAGAACACTTCTACTTTTTCTATCAGCACAGCATGATTCTAAACATCTAGATAAAGACATTACAGGAAAGGTAAACCATAGACTAGTATCTTGCATGAATATAAATATTAAAATCCTCAACAAAAATATTAGCAAATCCTATCCAACTATGTACAGAAAGAATTACATACTATGAACAAATGGGATTTATTCCAGTTCTACAAATTTGGTTCAATGTTTGAAAATCAATATAATCCACTACATCAACAAGCTAAGGAAGAAGAATAATTTGATTATACTAACTGATATAGAAAAACATTTCTATGAGATTTCACATTCATTCATGATAAAAAAAAAATATATCAGCAAAGTATAGATGGGAACTTTCTAAACTTGTTCATAAACAATCTTCAGTTAGTATCACACTTAATGATTAGAGACTTCCCCAGGAAGATAAGGAAAAAAACTTTTAAAATACTCTTTTATCACTCCTATTAAACTTTATTGTGAAGGTCTAGATTGTATAATAAGATAGGAAGTGAAACCACAGGGTATACAGATAAGGAAAAAGGAAATAAGTTTGTCAGAGTTTTTGCTAAATTTAACAAAAATACCAAAAACTTTCTCTGCAAAAGGCACCATGAGTTTCTAACAACATTCTCTGACACAAAGAAAACAGATTTCTTGGAAAAATGGCTGACTTTCTAGCTGGAACAAAAAATACATGAGGTGAGCATAAAAGTGTCAAGAAAAAGAGATAAAAGCTCATAGGATGAAGTTATGTCAAAGGGAGACAGGGACCAAGTGAGAGCTAAGAGAGTTTAATTAAATGATATCAAGAAAACAGTAAAATAAACCAGAGGATACAGTAAATAACCAGGTATCCATATTGACATAAACAAGTGATTCATAAGTAAAAGAAGGAAAGGGCAAATAACTAGGGTAGAAGAATTTATATAAAATAATTTATATAAATATCTGACCCTCAAGGGTCACAACTCCCAGTCCAGAAATGGATTTACATTACACAGTGATTACACAGAAATGGATTTACATTACACAGTGATTTCTTTCAATGATTGTCATAGAGAGAGTAAATTTACTTGGGAAAACACTCCCTTCCCCAAGAGACAACAAGGACCTCAAGCGGGATAAATAAAGTAGATAATATGAGAGTGTCTGAAAAATATGATCAATACACAATTTTTAAACATTTATTGCATATAATGTTGCATATTACATATAACATATTGCATATAATATAAAAGGCATATTGCCAATACTCTCCCTCAAAATACTCTCCCTTGTTTCAAACACACCTGCCCCAACATTCCTTCCACTTTTTGAAGTAGTTCTTTTTCTTTTTCTTTTTTGGGACAGGATCTTGCTTTGTAGTTCACTCTGACCCTAAGCTCACTATGTAGCCCAGGCGAGCCTTGAACCCACAGCATTCCTCTTACCTCTGCCTCCCTAGTGCGGGGATTACAGGCATGAGACACCATGCCCAGCACTGTGGTATGTAGGACTGATTGCTGATGCGATTGACTCACCATGCCCAGCACTGTTCTATGTGATTATCGGAGATAGAACTCAGGACCTTGAGCTTGTCAGGCAGACGCTGGAACTACTGAGCTAATTCCCCGGCCCTGAAGCAGTTCTTGAAGTCTACTCTCATAAATGCACCTTTAGTTGCACTGTTATAACTATCTCAATATTCTGAATTAACTCAAAACATTTACCCTTCACAGTCATTTTGCCTCTGGGGAAAAGCCACATGTGGCACAGTGCCACATCAGTGGATAAGCTGAATTAAGAAACACTGCAATGTTTTCATAAGGCTACTTTTTGGTTGGATGGCACCTGGCAGCAATATTCAGCATATTTTTATTATACTTTATAAAAATATAAAACAGGACTTCTAGAACTACTTCAAAAAGTGTTGAGTGTTGGGATAAGTGTACTTAAGGGGGAGTGAAGTGGTTTCTACTGTAATAATTTTAAAAATTTAAACATTCACAGAATTATCTCCCCTTACTCCTGATTCATTGTAAGGAGGACACATACCTCTCTTGCCTTCTCTCTCAAAACATATAACCTTAGGTTAATCAAGAGAAATATGTGCACCCATGTTTATAGCAGCTCAGTTTGTGATTGCTACATCTTGGAAACAACCGAAGTGTCCATCAACTGGAGACTGGATAAAAAAAGCTGTGGTTCTTCTACAGAATGGAGTATTACTCTGACATAAAAAATGATAAGTTTGAATCATTTATACTTAAATGGATATACCTTGAGAATATCCTCATAAGTGAGGATATGTACCATAAGATAGGTACATATCGCATCTTTTCTCTGGTATGAGAAAATAAAGATGTAAGTGAATCCTAGAATTGTATGTTATATATTGTGAAATAGAAAATGCTCAATGTAAAATAGGGAGAAGGAGGAAAAATGATGAGATTGTAACAAAAAAGTAAGGAAACAAATTTTATGTATATGGGGGGGTGGTAGGGTGGGTAGGGCTACGGGAAAAAATGAGAATTAAGTTGTGTCTTATACTGGTACAAATCCCCATTATGGAGTGCAATCATGATGCATATATGTAATGTACCAATAAAGATTTCAATAAATAAAAAAAGAGAAAAATCCCAGCCAGATCTCTACAATACAGTTACATCGTACAAAACATCAGTCCAAAATTGTTAAAGTCACAAAAGGTAAGCTAGTCAAGAAGCCTTCTCTCTTTCACTAGAGAAGTTCTCCTATTTCCCTTTTATAAGTCTTATTATTGTTATCTTTCAGTTTCTCCATCACTATATTTTTGCGGTGACATTTTGCTATACGTTTGCTATGACAAAAAACTGTTACTGCACTGGACACTTTTCAGGATGGATCTTTTTCCTTCTTCTGCATTATTTCATGAGCTAATTTTGGAGAAGGATCTTTACTAGGGCGAAGTACATAATTGTTTTACACTCAATGACAATGTGTTGCCACTTTCCATTTTAAAATGATTGCATAAATACCTATTGTCAGTGGCAATAAAATAACAGCTGACCACTAGCTGAACGCCTGAGCTTGGGTAAGGCCAAAAGCAAACACAATCAGACAAACCCATAACTGTGAAAAATAATAAGTTAACATGTGCCAGTAAGTTTTTATCTTGTTTGTTATAATGCACAAAAATGCCCATCAACAGATGATTGGATAAAGAAGACATGGTTTTTGTATAAGATGGAGTACTATTCAACCATAAAGAAGAACAAGCTAAGACATTTATAGTTAAGTGTGTATACCTTGAGACTTATTCTTAAGTGAAATAAATGTTACACATGTGTAAATACCAAATTGTTTCTCTAGTGTGAGAAACAGCAAATGTAAATGAGGTCAAGAATGTAGGATAGGTATTGTGAAATAGAAAGAAAATGTTCAAAGGGAAAGAGAAAGAAGGAGTTGGAGGTGGGGAGAAAGAAAGGAAAAGAAAAAATAGGAGAAAAGAGGGAAACACAGAAACACAACTATTATAAAAAAGGGAGGAGGAGAAGGGAGGGAAGGGGAAAGAGAAAAACAAGAATGAAGATACATCATATACAGGCACAAATTCCCAATAATGGATGTGATCAGAATAAAGACTTAAAATATGTCAATAAACTTAAGGGAAAAAATAAAATGCATTTTTATGAAACATTTTCTAAAAAGATAACTGAAACATATCCTTAGATTACTTTACCCTCCCATCCAAATGTATAGTTTCCTAACTACAATAAAGCTAGAAATCTCTAGAGATTTTATTTAAGATATCAACTTTTTAAAGCTGAAAGTTTTAGAAGCACCACAGTGGCCCACTGGCTATGAACTGGAGAGCTTGCCCCAGCTGGACTGGCGTTTGTGTAAGCCAGCAAAGGAGGAAGCTTAGTTGTACCAGGCTACAACCACCATTATGGCCCTACTGGCTTCACACCTGCACAGGTAGAGGCCATCACTTGCTGCTCCTTGTCCTGCCCTCTAAAACTGTCATCTGAGGTACTGAGATTTTGCTCACAGTCCAGAGCCACTGCTCATTCATCGACAGCTTTAATTATCACAATCTACAAAGTATCAGATTAGAAGATTCACATAATGGTACTCAACTCTCCCAATACCAACAAGTAGGTGATACTGGAGAAAATTAAGTTTTTGCTCAGGAAGGCCAAAAAATCAGTTCAAGATTGTGAAACAGAAAATGCTCAATGTAAAATAGGGTGAAGGGGGAAAATGTTGAGATTGTAACAAAAAAGTAAGGAAACAAATTTTATGTATATGGGGGGGGCGGTAGGGTGGGTAGGGCTATGGGAAAAAATGAGAATGAAGTTGTGTCTTATATTGGTACAAATTCCCATTATGGAGTGCAATCATGATGTGTATATGTAACGTACCAATAAAGATTAAAAAATTTAAATTTAAAAAAAATTTTTAAAAAAGATTTATCTTCTAGTGGAATATACAGGGTTTCCTGTTTATTTTTTTAATGGGCTTTAATGTTCAGTTTTTGCAAGGGTTCTCATTTCTTTGGAGAGCCTTTCCAATGACCTGCCAATTTCAGGATTAAGGGGACTATTGTAACCACACAAATGGGGAACACTCATTTCCTGGGTTAGTGTTTAGATGGGAGTAATGCTAGTTTTCACACACTTCATAGTAAATTTTTTGTGCTTTTCAGATACTGTTAAGAAAGTCATTGAGACAATTGTGCAGATTTAGAAGACAGAGGCCTAAAATCACTTGGAACCCTTTATCCTAAACTACACAATCCCCTCTGAGATAGGATTCGATTCTAGAAGGTGATTGTCAGCAGCTTTCAAAAATAGACCTACTGTCATATAAATCCCTTTATCTGGAAGCATCTTTCCATCTGGGGAAGCATAATGAATAGCATGATGAGTGTCATTTAAGAATCTGTGGTAATTCATTAGCGAATTTTATGCACCATGAAAAAATATTATTTATTTTTGCTAAGATCGCTATTGACTTTTACTATAATACCAAAAACCATAACAGGCAAGAGCAACTGAACTACTGCAATACCCAGAGTTTTACTCCTCTCTATAAACAAAGAATTTATAGTTTGAAAGCCAAATTTCCCCAACTTCATAATGAATTTGTTGTGGAAATAAGTCCAATATGACCTTCCTGCATTAAGAGGAGCTAAACAAGCTTAAGCTATCAGATTAAAACACAGCTGTTTAAACATATTTTCAAATATTTTTACATCTTAAGAATGTTTGTCTAAAGAGATTTTTCAGTATTTCCTATGCAACATTCTGGCCTTCAAAGTGCTAAATTTCTGTGAGGAAGCTGCTGGCAATATTTTCATTTATTAGAGAAATCAGATTACTCTGGACTCAGATCCAATTATAAAGTGGAAAGTACTGAAAAATGACAGTTTCAACTATTTGTAGAATATGTATAAGTCTTTTAAATATTTGGAAACTAGAGGCGAATTCTTTAAAAAAAGTGATGATAAAATTTTTAAAATTCTAGTCTTCTATTTTTTCTTGTTCTATCATATTGTATAGTCTATCTAAAATAAATTAGAAAATCCAAACATCATAAAACTAAAATATATATAAATCTGTATAAAAGAGCTAGATTCTAATGCTGTGTACATTCTATTACATAGATATTTAATAATTCATTTGATTGTGTTTATTAAATAATTTATTTGATTGCTATTCTGTTGGTTGTTGTGAAATATATAGAGGGTAGGTATTTTATTTCAGCATAAAACTAGCTACAAAATTAAATATGCAGAAGTATAAATGAAAGCCACTGAAGGCCATCATGGCGGGTTTTCATCACTACACACTCGGAGCATTCTTTGACTAAGCTAATGCGAGTGTTCATAAATTGTCATTCGTGCTCAGGCGCATGTGATTTAGTGTCACACATTTTTAGGTGCTCCAGACTTGGCAGCCATAAGCCCTGACAGCAATACTGGTCTGCACTCAGGCCTCCAGATCTTCAAAACAATGTACTTTGGATTTTGCTTCTGTCCATCAGACCCAAGGTAAAAGAGGACAACTACTGAGGTGTTTGTCTAGATATCTACATACAAAACAAATTATGCAGGATAACTGAAAAAAATAGCTATACAGGATAACTGCACAGAAGATAGATAAATTCATATGAATGATGTGCATTTCAAAGAATGCATATTAGCTTTCAAGGACCAGCAGGCCACATCCTATATCCTGCTAGAGACAGAGCAAAGAAAAGACTGATCCAATCTAATCTTGAGCTCCTTAATAAATCTGATTTCACCATGTGTGGCTATGTACCTGGTCTATGGTACAAACAGACAAATGGCAGCAATCTCTTCTAATGACAAGGACAATATGACACCTTTCCATGACTTTAGCATCCAACGTTGTTCAGTGCCTTGTGAGTCTTCAGTCAGCATGAGACACTTCCCCTCAGATGACATATCTACTTGTTACTCTTGGGATGCAGGTAAGTATTACAGAAGTTAATGATTTCCCAAAAAGTGAAGTGGTAGTTTCCTTTGGGAGGCTCCCGAAGAATTGCTGAGACTTGTTTTCTTTATTAACTGTCTTGGATAAGGAAAAAAGCAAATAAGGGCAAATCTTCTCTTCTCTCTGTGAAAATATCCCACCTGTGATATTACAATAAGTTTTGAGAAAACATATATAGAAAAAGAAATGGCCTTTAAAAAATCTCTGTGCTCGGCATGGCGAGGCAGCTCTTAATCACAGCATTCAAGAGGCTGAGACAGGCGGATTGCCAAGAGTTTGAGGCCCGCCTGGACTATATAGTGAGTCTCTGTCTCTAATAAAAAAGAGAAAGAAAAGAAAAGAACTTTTTCTTTGATACCAAGGATAAAGGAAGGATTTGTAAATTTCCTAAAATTCCAATTGTCCTTTCCATTCTTAACACTCCATAATGTTCTACCAATTATGCTCACAACCATCTGTGGCTCATGTGCTATTTTCAATACCTTGAAGATGGTAGCCATTCAATAAATATTTGTGGACACTGGAGGATACAGCAGTCCCTTCTGGTCTTCACTGTCTCTCCAACTCTTAAACATGCTTTATGACACCTTCCAGCTCTCACCATCTTGAAAGACCAGTTGGTCGGAGCCCATCTAATCAAGAATCAATGGAGGCAGGCTTTGAAAATTGTGTCCCTAAACAACTTTTTTTTTCTTCAAGATCTTCCATCTATTGCTGAATCTTACTTGTACAGCTAATTTCTGTTCCTCTCAGACTCTTCCCCACCACTCATCCTTGCCTAATTACATGTGTGCAAAAATATATGCATATTTGAATCTTAAAGACAAAAATGCAGCAGAAGAGCTGGGGATTTAGCTCAGTGGTTCCGGTGCCTGTCTTGCAAGCGCAAGGGCCTGGCTCTATCCCTGGTAACCATATACAATAGTATTGGGCATGATGACTCACACCCACCAGCAATAAGTACCACATTCCACAGTGCCAGGTGTGGGGGCTCAGGCCTATAATCCAGAAATTGGGAGGCAGAGGCAGGAGGACTGCTGTGAGTTCAAGGCTTGCCTGGGTTACATAGTGAGCTCAGGGCCAGCCTGAACTACAAAGCGAGACCCTGCCTCAAAAAACTAAAAAAAAAAAAAAAGATGCAAAAGAGTCTATCTTCTTTCCTCTTTTTAAAATCCTATTTCTTCTTCAAGAGAAACACAACTTTGCTTTATGAAGTAACTTTCTCTTTTCACTTTATACTAAGATTTCCTCAATTCTTGGAGATGTTTCCTTACCACGCTGTTCACTTGCTGCTTTTCTGAGGTTTCTCTCTCTTACCAGATTCTTTCTCACAATTCCCCAAAATTTTCCAGCACTGCCGTAATGCAGGCAGCACAAAGTGCATGAAGCTGTGAAGGGAAGTTTCAGAACTAGCCAAGGCAACTTGCTAAGTGCCTATAAGTTTATTTACCACACTAACCAGGTCCTCCAGAATGTGCACACTGAGATGATTAAGTCACCAAAATGAATCTGAATGTTTCAGCTCAACTGAAACAAAAAGCCTAAAGTATATGATTGTATGCCTCTAAGTATATATGTTTTTATGCTAGAAAAAAAAAAAGATACAGGTTTCTCTCCTACTTCCCTCTGGATACTTCTCTTTCTCCTTTTCTAAAAAGATTATCGGATTCAACCTCATATGGTTGGATATCATATTAATTTAATATGTAAAATTTCATTGATGAGTCCCTCAATGAGACTTTGTACTGTTGTCCCCAAAAGACTTTACTGCTCATAAAAATTATGATCCAAAATGTTTCTGCAAAAAATGCTTAACTCAAGTACCATCTATAAATATCCAGGGTGCTGATGACTTTCTAAAAACCATTTGTCTACTTAGTTTCACTTATTATTCTAACTTCACACATATTCATTTTCTTTTGAATAGGAAAAATGTGTCTTGAAGAGTCAACTGTTTTCTAAATCCTTTTGATACTGCTGGTTTGCTTGTTCACTGTTCATAACACTACCCTCATTAGCTGATGAAAGAATGTAATTATAATTCATCAGGAAAGACTATATTAGCTTTCCAATGTAGCACTGCCCAACAAAACTTGCATGATGATGAGAATGTGTCATTTATGCTGGCAGATACAGTAGCCATATCTGACTACTGTCCACTTGACATGTGGTTAGTAAGACTGAGGAAACATCTTTTTAATTCCAGTTAATAAAACTTTGAACAGCCTCCTGTGGCTAGTGAAGACCACACTGAACACTGTAATGTTAATGTTATCAGTATGGTTAAAGTTACATTTTTACCTAAAATACAGAAAACAAGTTAATGCTCAAGATATAGTGACATTGGTTTTTAACAGCAAGGCCCTCTCAAATTTGCAATTGACATTTCTGAGTAAACAAAACAAACATTTGGAAATAATATTTCCAGATGTGGGACTTGGGTGTAAGTGTTTAGTTAAATCCCTAACTAGCTGAATGGGGTTAGTGGAACTCTTTTATTTCTTGGGGCCTCAGAAGGATGAAACATATGACTAACAACTCTGAAATTATTTTTTTCTGCCTATTTCTCTACTAGCTTGAGAATGTTTTAGAGAATCAAGTGAGATATATATTTGCTTTAATATTTTGCAAACTGGAAACTTACATGGCAAGATAAACATGAAGAAAAGTGTGATTCATGATTGCCACTTCTTATATTTTCTAAGATCTTGATACAGAAACTTCATAAATTTTTCTGAAACAACACAGGATAACTGCTGATAATTACAAATATCTGTAATTTCACAGATTTTCTTTTCTTTTCAGGAAAAGCAAGCAATGGCAAGTGTGTCACATACACTAACTTGAATTAAGCCTTTTGGTCTGATCCAGGATTTTGAAGGTCAGTATCTTTAACTATATTTTTAATTTGTGAATAAATATTTGAAATGTGAATGATGAATTTAGAGAGTTGTGTTTCTGCAGCTCCTTGTGTCAAAAACCCAAATTTACACATACTCTGCACACACCAATGTGGTGTGAGCTCATCTGCACAACCAGCCTGAGGAGGAAGTGGTGGGAGGAAGAAGGTGCTTCCGGTTGCCTGCATCTTGTGATGACAGGCTTCTGCCTCCATAGGTGCATATAATTATCCCTTTGTGTGCAGAAAGAAAATCTTAACACTGTCACTCATTTTTGCACTACAGCTAAAAGAGATTTTAGGCTTCAAAAGTTTAACACATAGTATGTAGGGACTACTCATTACCTACCATAATATCCATTCTCTCTTAGTTTTCACCTGCCACACCAAAACTTCTATAGCACAAGTGGCTTGAAAACAATGAAACGTATATTTCCTAGTTCCTGATGCTGGGAGATCTAAGATTTGGTAATCGAAAGTCCCAGTGTTTGGTGAAGGCCTACTCTCTTGTTCATAGACATCTTTCTATAACCTTCCATGATGTGAGGCACGAAAGTTCTCTCTGAGGCGTCCTCTCCTGATGGCATCATCTTCCAAAGGTTTCTCTTCAAGTATCATCGCACTGGCCACTAAGATTTCACACTGCAAACCCTGAGTGTATAACACTTCCCTTCCCACCGAGCACAGAATTGAGGTCAATCTGTGGCCACTTAGAATGAAAGTTTTTCCTTCCTGACCTTTGCAGTTAAGTTTTAACCCCCTGTAATGCAATCATAGGATCATATGAGCATCATCTAAGAAATTTGCTCAAAAAGAAATATGGCCTTTTTCTCCTGTCTTCCTTCCTGCTGCACAGAATACTAATATACTTCTGAAAATGAAGCAAAAGATTCATACTGAGAATAGGAGTTAAAGAAAAAAGAATGAAATTTTTCCTGGATGTCCTCAGGCAGGTGCCAAATATTTAATTGTCAATCTGCAGATTTCATTATGAAGTAAAAATAAAGAATTTAATCTAGTTTACGATACTATTATTTCTTTTACATAATTTTATTTTAAGTAGCTAAACCAGGGCTTAAGTGAACCATGCAGAATGGTAACATATTTTATAAACATAGGTTACTGCACATATAGCATTTGCACACTTTTTACTTCTCAAAGAATCCATACTAAGATATTTTGTAGTTCACAGGATTAAAGGACTACTATGTCCTACCAACATCATGATCTCTATTTTGAATCAGTGGAAGATAATGACAGGATATCATACCTATATTGATTCTACCATGGTAGACTTGGCTTTGAAGGTGCCTTAGGAAATCTAAAATTCATAACATATATCATATGAACACCTCTGACTGTTTTATAACATACTTTATGTTCAGTATATTCAGAGTTTCATGTTCTCTGCATATACATTTCCATCACATTACAAATAAAAATGTTTAAATCACTTCATAAAATGCAATCACAATTGGAAATGTGAGAAGCATTAGTATTTGGATGCAGGGTAGCTGACTACATATTCTTGGATAGGAACTCATTCCTATCTATCAGTCTCACAGTGCATATTGCTCAAATCCATGGATTGATTAAAATGTAAATCACCACTTGTCATGATTCTTAAGCTTGCTTGCAAGTGGTTAGGCCCTGTGAGGCCAAGCTACAAGTGTCAAGGATCTGTTGTATTAAAGGGCCAGAATTTTGCTGCATCCTCCTTTGCTAGAGCAGGAGCTATAGTCAATAAAAACGCAGACTTGAACCCAGTGGTTATAGTTATAGGAAGGAGATGCGGAATGAATAATAAACTGAGTCCTCAGTTGATGTGTCTGTCACAGCTTCATGCGACCCTAGGAAAGGCTTTTCACAAGTGGCTGAATCTAGGATGCATGATGTTGGGATTCAAGGTATAATACTAGGATTAAGGGCATGTAGTTACTATGTCTATGGAGTGTTTGTCATAGTTCTCCATGTGGATAATGGGAAAGCCCATCCTGGCTGTAGGTGGCACCACCCAAAAGGCAGGCAGTCTGGATAGAACAAAAGAGAAAGCCAAGCTTGCTGTTTGCTGATTTTGCCTTCCTTGCCACCCTATGGACTGTTTCTCCTTAGCCAGCCTCTCTGTAATACCACCTTGCCTTGCAGATGGTCAAATATAGGCTGAAATAAACTTTCCTCCTTTAACTTGTGATGTTAAATGCTTTGTTTTTGCTGTGAGACAATTGTCCCAAGAATACTCAAATTTGAGAACACTCAAGTCCTGGCTCATAATCATACTTTCTTTGAGTTGCTTCCTTTGAAGACTAAGAGTCTCAAACCTTCTAGAAATCTCTACTCTTGGAGTCACTGTTTCTACTGGAATTTTGCACAAGGAAGGGTAGATCTACCATTCCTAGTGGAAGAAGAGTGCAGCCAACATACATTCATTCCAGCTCATATAGATTCATGGCTAATGTACATCCATTCACCCAAAAGGCATATTCTCTAAATGACAGCAACCAGGGGGAAAAACGCTTGAAGGCATGCCAACTACCTCCTTCTCACAGTGTAATCTTCCTTTCTAGCAACAAAAACAGCACAGCACTAAGGGGTCCAGGTCCACAGCTGGAGGCCACCTTCTAGTACAATCTTAACCGCAGAGCTGATGCTAAGTGGCCATTAGGGGGAATGGATTTAGTGGCACAATTAGGAAAACCTCAGTCACAAATTTCATGAAATTGAGCTAGTGAGGCAATAAATAAAAGCTGACACCAAGTATGTATTTATCAAGCGTAGTATTCCCTAGAGTTTAGGAAAAACAGTGTGATGAAAGGCAAAGACACCCAAATCAAATCATATGAAAAAATCCCACAGAAAACGTTTTTAGAGGATGCACTCGGTACTCTTCCCCTTGTCTTGCCACGGTGTATCAGATTAACACGATTTGCAGGCATTGCAATAAGGAAAGAGCATGAGACTTGGGAGTCTCTTATGTCACCTGTAATTCTTCAGAATTTATCTTCCTTTTGAAGCAGACTATCCAAAATTATTGCAAGTTATCAATCAAGCTATCACACTCAAGTAGCAACATGCTAAAATGTCGCTATAATGATGGATGGTAATTAAAATCATAATTTGTAAAGGAAATTTGATTTCATTTACTTTATGTGCTAAAGTAATATATCCAATGGGGAACACCGATAAATGGATATTGAAAAACCTAATATTGCTGAAGTGCTCAAACTACTCCTAATGATTTCAGATTCAAAGCAATACCTATCAAAAATCCCAATGGCATTTTATATGGAAACTAAAAAAAAATTATCCTAGTGTTTACAAGGGGCCACAAAGGGACCACAGCAATCTGAAGCAATCTGAAGAAGAGCAAATCTGGAGAAACTGCATCTCCTGATTCATCCTATATTGCAAATGTAATGAAATTAAAACAGTCTACTACCACCATAAAGACACACAGTCCAATGGAATAGATACAGCCCAGAACCAACCCCACACGTATGTTGTCAACTGGTCTTTAACAACAGTGTCAAAAGGAAGGGTAGTCTTCAATGAGTGGAGTGACAAAATTAGATATGCATGCACAAAATAATGAATTTGGGTTCTAATCTACTGTCACAAAAATCAACTCAAAGTCAAATAAACATTTAAACATAAGCTGTGAAAAGACATAATCTATACAAGAAAACATAGAGGAAACTGTAGCATTTATCTTCACAATTATCTCTTGGATATGATGCTAAAAGTTTAGGAACCAAACACAAACAGAAATGAATAAGTTGTACTGTATCTAACTTCAATAGAGCAAAAGAAACAATAAAAAATAGAGAAAATTTATGCAATGAGAGAAAACATTTTAAAATCATGCCTACTAAGGGCTAAACATTCAAAAGAAGTAAGGAACTTCTTTGACTCAAGAGAACAAATGAAAAACTTGGTCAAAGAACTTGAATGGGCATTTGTCAAAGATGATGTACAAATGACAGCCAGTATATGAAAAATGCTCAATGGCATTAATGATGAGAGAAATGCAAATAAACACCACAACCGTTAATCAGTTAACTATTAAAAAAAAAAAAAGGAAATATCAGCCTGAAGATTTAGCTCAGTGTTTCCAGCATCTTTCTGGAAAGCACAAGACCCCGAATTTAATCCCGGGTATTAATAATATCAGGCATGTTGGCCCCTGCCTGAAATCTCATCACTCAGGAGGCAGAGGCAGGAGGATTGCCAAGAGTCTGAGGCTAACCTGAGCAACATAGTGAGTTCAGGGCCGACCTGAACAACAAAGTGAAGCCTTGTCTCAAAAACCAAATAAAACAAAACAACCCCCCCCCCCAAAGACACACACACACAATGAAGAAAAGGAACTATAACAAAAGTTGGTGTTGAAACCGCAACCATTGTGTATTCTTGGACTGTAAAATAATGCAACTGCTATGGAAAACAACATAGAGGTTCGTCAAAAACATATAAAACAGAAATACTCTGTTATTCAATGATGTCACTTTTAAATATTCATGTAAAAGAGTAAAGAAGTCACATCTCAAAGAGATATTTGCCAACCTACGGTCATTGCAGCATCAATCACAGTAGCTAGGATGTGACAATCACTAAAAGGTTCGGTGACAGGTGAAGGATAAAGACAGTATGGTACAGGTCCACTTCATGGGATATTATTCAGTAAGAGGAAAGAAGAAAATCTTCCCAGCAGCAACAAAATGGATGAACCATGAGCACATTATGCTAAGGGAAAGAAGCTGGTCACAGAAGGATACATCCTGTGTGTATCACTCAGCAGAGGCAAACAAACTGTCAAAACAGAAGTGAAGAGTAGACAGTTGTTGCTAAGGTGTGGGAGGGACAAGGTAATGGGGAACTGGTGTCCTATGAAAATAGTTTTATTTTTGCAAGGTGATTAAGTTCTATAGACTTGCTCAACAGCGTTGGGTAGTTAGCAGTCCTGTCTTGCACTTAGAAACTGGTAAGAGGCTAGATGTCATGTCAGATGTTTTTACCACAGCAACAGAAAGAAAGAAAAATAGATGTTAAACACGAGATTAAAGACCACTTCTCAGGGCTGAATCACAGGAAAAGAAAGGAAGACAGAAACATATTTCTTGAGGTCTGAAAGGATTCTTTCAGAATTGTTTGGGCACATATAAATTAAGACACATTCACAGTTCTAAAATTCGAGAGCATATAAGAAGAGTAGGGCTCATTTTCTCTAAGCTATCTACTTCAAATATAAAGAAACTGGAGTTTTTAAAAGTTAAATTAAATTATAAAACATTAAATTATAAAACTCATTTGTATCTGAGACAGGAGAACTCAAGTTTTCAGATTTTATTCACATTTTATTTCGTTTTTCATTATTTTCACATTTTCCTCATATGTCATGTTTGTTGTTGTTGTTGTTGTTGTTGTTGTTGTTGTTACTGTTGTTGTTTTGAGACAGGGCCTTGCTTCATAGTTCAAGCTGGCCCTGAGCTCACTGTGCAGCCCAAGAGACACTCAAACTCATAGCAATCCTTCTGCCTCTGCCTCTCAAGTGCTGGGATTACAGGTGTGAGCCACCACACCCACCACTGTGGAATGTGGTACTGAGTGCTGGTGAGCTTGAGTCACCACTCCCAGCACTGTTGTATGTGGTTACCTGGGATCAAACAAGGGGCTTTGTGCTTGCAAGGCAGGTGCCAGAACCACTGAGCTAAATCCTGGCCCACAGTATAATTCTTTTAAAGACTAATTTTAAATATAACTTTTAGATAGCTACTTGGGATAATGGAATTGCTTTGTATCTCAATTGTGTTGGTAGTCACACATGTCTACACATGTTAAATTAATAAAACCATACACAACAAAATAAAAATTTTAAATATCTAAAAGTTACTCATAAATAATACTGGAGTTGACTTTTTACATATTATATTTGAATTTTCAATAATATAATTCTTAATTATTCCCAATAAAAGAAACCTCAAATTAAATGCAGAATATTTTAATCACTCATTCATTATTTACTCATTTGTTTGGTGAACTACCTTACCATATGTATTTTTCTCTATTATCAAATATAAATTTTAAATAAAGATGAATGAAGTATAAATCTTTGTCCTTATCAATGATCAATTCTGGCCCCAAATGAGAATAATCTGTGAAAAATGAATCAGCTTACCAGCAGAAAGAAAATCTATGTGTATCTACTAGTCATTTACAAAAGCATATATACTGAGGTGAGATTTAAATAGCTTATAGTGAAACATGTAATAATTACAGCAACTCACCAATTATACTACATATTGTATTAGATGGTTGTCAGTTAATTCTATCCCAGAACTAGAAGAAACAGAAATATTATTAGATGTAATAACTGTATTTGATGCTATCAGAAGGCCTAACTCCAGGAGATTATGGCAAACTAGTAATGAGTAGACTGGCAGAGCTGGGCAATGGGGCTCAAACACATATTCATTCTCTTTTCACTTTGAGATACTTAACAAGTGGTCTTTGTTTTGTTTTAGGTTCTATTTTATGTATATCTAAACCTGTTTTATCATTGACTAACCCTCGCCACTACTCTAGTCAAGTGTGTGCATTAAATACAATAACGCATGTAAGTAAAAACAGCTAACTTTTAGTGTTTGTCATGTACAAGACAGTATTCTAAGTACTTTAGAGTAGCTTATTTGTCTGCAGAAAAAAAGTAAAAGCAGGAGTTCTTATTGTGTTAAGACTACAGACAGGAAGATCAAGACATAGAATATTATGTATTTTAATAAAAGACATACAGTTAGTAAGTTAAAAAACTGCTATTTTAACTCAAGATTTCTGGCTGCAGAGTCCATGAGTTTAAACAACTTAGTCATTATCATCTCACATATAAACAGCTTGGCACAGAGTAACTGCTCAATTAATGGTTGCTGCTGTAACTGCAGCTTTTTGAGTTTTATGGCAGACTAATCTCACTGGACTCCCAAGAAGCTCAATGTGGATCAGAGTTACAAATGTTAATGAAGTAAATAAAACCATTTTGCTAACATGGATACTTTTCATTACATTTTCCATTTAACAACATAAAAAAGCTAGAAATTCCTTTTTAATGCTGATATTAATCAAAAGTAAAGGCTTCCTTTAAAACATCTCCCAGCGCTCATTCTCTCTCCTGAGCTCTCAACAAAGAGCTCTCAAATACTCCGTGTGTACACTGTATCTGCTCATCAAGGGATTTGTGAGAGTTCAGTCCTGGTGAATGAATGGACTGTCTCAAGAAAGGAGGTGATGAAGCTGCCTGAAGGAGAAGAAATGAACTCATCATGGAAACTCCTCAGCATGAAAGGACAGATGCAGCAAGATGACTACAGAGAGAAATGGCGATGGCCAGCCAGGGCGCTCCAGGAGCAGCACACGACTGTACAACAGATCACAGGTCGGCCAGAAAACAGCAGCTACTCTAGGTCTCAGCAACATCTCAAACACTTATTATGTAATTATTAAAAAATAAAAATGCTCAGCGTACAAGTCTAGAATAATGTTAACGTGCTTACTTAGCAGATGGAAGGAGATCCTGAGTTGATCCTCAACACACACACACACACACACACACACACACACACACACACACACACACATACACAGTGTTTAGCCACTGAGTAGATTATATTTGAATGGCTTAATGGAAATAGAATGTGTATACTATGTAACTGTCCCCATTTAATGTACACAAAAGGATATTCACACCACTGTGCCTAATTCACATCGATCTGAAAACATTTTCTGTTAAATCCATGAGAATTAATTTCTGTCAAAGGGGGTGTTTTCATTGCTTTAAACTCCTTTGTGGGCTTTTGATGTCCTTTTTTTCCTCAGATTCTCATACACATGTGACTGTCTGGGGTGATCTGCAGAAGCACTGGAATAGATGTGAGACTGAAAACTATGGTGAGTGTTTCAATCTTTAAAACTTTATTTTACTTTAACTGGCACACACAGCCCCAGGGAAAAAATACTATCCTTTGCTTCAAACACAAGTATCCCATTGTTCTTGACACTTTCTGAAGCAGCTCTGGAATTCCTCTTCCATAAGTGTCCTTAGCTGCCTCTACGTCCTGCATGCTTCAAAGCAGTACCAGGAATCGATCTCAGGACCCTGTGCTTGCAAGGCAAAGATGGTATCACCGAGCTAAATCCCCAGCCGTTCTCTACCTATTTAGCCATGCCTTGTGGATGATCTAATCGAATGACCTCACTTCTCCCTCTGACTTCCATATTTAAGGTCTCCCAATGACACTCTGAGACTCCTTTTGTCTCCTGCAGTTTCTCCACTCATACAGTACCTGTGGACATTGAAGCTGACATTGTCCATCTCAGGACTACTGCGATAGCCCTAAACCTCTAAACTGGTACACGCTGAGCATGTTTTCTGTGACCTCCGCTCATGTGCCTCACCATCCAGATCTTCCTGGCTGTGTGAACTCTCAGTACAAAGTCCCAGGAGGTCCAAGCCTATGACTGAAGTTGACATGCAAGATGACACCAGCTGGCTTTACCTTTATTATGTAATTCACCTTTTGTACTTGCCAGAGTCGCCTTCATAAGACAGATACACAGTGGAGTCCAGATTTTAAGATGGTCCCCCACGTTCTGGTTCCCTGGCCTAGCTATATTTTGTCATTCTCTTCTCTTGAATGTGCACAGAACATCTATGACAGACCAGCATTGCAATAATTAAGCTTAATAATCCGTCAACTTTGACTGAATCCAGGTTATGTGTGTAGTCTTCCCTGACGAGCTAAATGCTCCATAGCACAGAGTCCTTCCAGCAGTCAGGGGGACTTGACATAGCTGAGTCTCCAGGCCCCCTCTGAAGACAGCAGAACCCAATGGCAAGAATTTCAGCAACCGTAAGAGCACAGATCAGTTCAAGACAGGCAGGGGTCTCCATTCTCTGCCCACAAGTAAATGGACTCTCCCAACAGTCAAGTGAACAGCCTCAAGGAATTCAGCCCAGCTCACCCCTTACTCCGGCCAACTGAAAATCTCACCTCTCTCTTCAATATGGCAAGTAAGTTAAAATTTCTTCAAGTAAATATTATTAGGATCAAAAGAGGAACAATTCCTCCATTCTCTGGTATATACCTTTATCAAGAGATACTCATAATGCTGCATTTCCTTGACGTGTTTCTCATTTGATCAGTCTTTCCTAACTGGATATGACAAGAAGATTCATCTCAGAAGACATTTCTCATAGCTGTCACCACAGTTCTGCACACACAGCCCTCCGCTGTGACATCAGAGCCCTGGCTGGGACGGCCGGCATCGAGCACAGCACCCGTGCAGAGCATCAGTGCCTTCCACTTGCCGCACCACACGCACCCCTCCTTTGCCAGCTCTGATGCATAGCTTTCTCACCATGAGTATTCTGTGAGTGCACAAGTTTTTTTTCATTTTCCTTTAACTCACCCTTTGACAGACAGTTAAAATGTGGCCCCACACATTACAGAATTACTAGTGTTTAGTGTTTTTGCAGAGAAAATATGTTCATTTCCTACGACAGGTTTATTCTGCCAAAAGACTTCCCCCTTCAAACAAACGATAAAAGGAAGTAAGTGCCCAGGTGGCAACACAGGGAACATACACAGGTCAGGCGGTGCCGGCAGAGTATCAAAGAGGGTACATAAGGCAGTTATTTCCCAAGAAACACGGCACGTCACCTTGTCCGTAGAAGGTTCTCTCCTCACTCATTATATTTAGAGAAGCAGAACTTCAGCCTCTTTGCTGCAATTAATAATTCAGCAAGCAGAACTCCTGCTACTCACATGAGAGTGTGCTGTTCTCCTCCAGGGCTAAGCACGTGCACGCTGGTAGCTGATGTGGAAGGACAGGCCCAGGGCTCCTGTCGCAGCCCAAATCAGCTGGAAGGGATGAAACTCTTGGATATCTATTAAAACGGCTTCATGGGAAGAGACAGTCAGGATTGACTGACTTCCGAGTTGAGAGGTAAGCCTTGGTGGATGTCAGTTTTCATTAACTCATTCCACAGTGTTTATGCCCTGTTTCTGATGTGGCAGAGTATAGCATCTATGTGCAGCCTAAGAAGTGCAACTGAATTACAGTTCAACATGAGAACATGAAGATAATGAGGTTAGTTTCAACAGGGAAATTGTACAGCTTCTGCTTGAAAACAAGAGGCTACTTATTTCTAAATGAATTGAAAGAAATTTCTGAATATATGAGTGTGTGTGTGTGTGTGTGTGTGTGTGTGTGTGCGCGCGTGTACATGTAAATATGTGTATGAGTCCATCAGTCTGTGGATTAGGAGGCCACAGAAAGCATTCTGAAGTGATCTATAAGCTGGTCCTTTACACAATCTATTATAATTCAAGACTCAATAGAAAGCTAGAGTATTTATGAGACACTGTTACAACTGTGACAAACAGAGAAATGAAATGAAACAGAGAGATCAAGAATGCCTGAAGTACAAGCAAGTTTAGCCTGGTGAACTGGGAGGGAGTAAATATATATTTTCAATAACTTACACTAGGACAATTTGACACCAATATGAAAAAAATCTAAATATGAAATGCAAAACAATAAAGTTTCTGAAAGATACTATACTTATCTATATACCGTCAATATCTTAAAATGGGAAAAAATCTTACAAGAATATAAATATAATATTTAAAAACTGAGAGCTAAATTAGACTACATTAAGACTGGGGACTTCTGTTCATCAAAATTTACATTAAAAGATTAAAGATGTAAGGCAAAAAGCAGGAGATATCTTCAACCCACAAGAATTTTTATCTAAAAATAGTTGTTAAAGATAACACAATAGAAAAAAAGAATGAAGAGTTGGTAGAGATGCAAAATAGCAATTGTAACCCTAGGTACAGTCCCACCAGAAATGCAAAGGTGCCCAAGGAACAAACACAGGCTATTTCTAGCAGCATTTTCAATATCTGCTTCAAATATCCATCAAAGCAGATTAGGTAGTTAGGAATATAAGCAATCCATCGATACAAGGAAGCAATATACAATACCAAATATTTTAAATGTTTCTTAGAACATGAAGAGTATCACAAACAACCTTTATGGAAAGCAAACAGACAAGTGTTTAACACTGTTTATATTAAAGCAAAGGTCAGAAAAAGAAGCAGCCATTCAAAGTGGTTAGGGATGCATAGTTAAATGTTAAAACTGAAAAGAAAGATGAAAGATGAAGTCACAGAAATATTAGTGACTATGTCTAAGGTGGGAATAATTTAATGGGAACACAAAGAAAGTACCCAAAGTGTGGGTAATTGTTACCTTTCTCCGGTGATGGTTGCAGGCACGCGTACTTTAGAAGAATCTTTGTTTATTTTTCTGTATTTTGCTACAATTAATTAAAACAATAAATTCTAAAACTGGGAAGTGTGATACACATAATCCCAGCATTTAGGAAGCTGAGGCAAAAGGATCAAGAGGTTGAGGTCAGCCTGAACACACATTGAGACAGAGTCTCACTGCTTCAATCCCCACATCACTTCACATCCTCCAAATAATAATCTAAATAAACTTTTCTTTCTAGTGTACCTAGGCTCAGGCATTCTATCAGAAGGTAGACAAAGACCAATAATTTCAGTGCAATATGGGAAGAAAGAAAAAGATCTGAGTGGGAATCAAAGCAGAGGAGACAGTTATTTCTTTCCATGTATCCACTCTCCTGCCTTCCTCTGGTATAAATCCCATAAATTCACCAATATGCGTGGATGTCCTGATAAGACTACATTTCTCAGTTTTGTTTGTATCATGTGTGGCCATTTGTCTAATTTTGGCCAACAGAACATGATGTTTGCTATTTCTGTGTCCCCTACCTCTTCTCCCCTTCCCACAGAGAGGAACGCATACACGATGCAGCACTGGAGAAGCAGGAATGGGCCATGACCTAGGCACCAACCGTTAGGGCTGGAGAAACAGTAAGATCACAGGAGTCTGGATCCTCGCAGTGGAAATGTTTTATCAGCTGTGGACTTCTTGCCTAGATCACTCAACTCTGGTCTTCATCTCAGCAGCAAATCCTATCTTAATTAATACTGTTAGCACACACCTGTCCAGCAGCTTCGTAGAGAAAGAAAAAGAGGAAGGGATAAGAATCAGATAAAGATGACCTTTGAAATAGACCGGCACAGTTTCCTCAGTTGAGATTTTAATGAAAAGAGGGTTTTTATTGTACACTCAGAAAGAAAATTGAAGATGCAGGTAAAGACTTCATAGTGACAGAAGCCTGATCAGTGGTGGTCTGCTAACAGGCATGAGGGGAAGAATGAGCATACAGGACATTAGAAACATTTTGGTACTAGGAACAGGCTCTTATGTTATCTGGAATCAAGATTACATGAGGTTGTGTGTTTATCAAAATGCACTGAATGGTATCCTTGATATGGATATGCTCCACTCTAATTTTTATCTCAGTGATTTTTATTCTTTGTTTAAAAAAAGAATAACACCATTAAAAATCCAAAAATTTTCAAAATAGGACACTCCCAGAGTAATACAACAAAGGAACAAAACCCTACATCAAAGTAACCCTTTAAAATAGGTTTAGACTATACTAAGGACTTTCTAAATACTTTTGGGGAAATAAAGCAAAAGCACAAAAAGCAGAATATAGACAAAAGATCAAAAATAAGCATGATATTAGACCTCTCTATAGTAACACTGGAAAACAGAAAAAATAACTTCTAATATCATAAGTGACAGTTAAAATTCTGATAAAATGCATTCCAATCTTAGCCAAACTGTCAATTGATTATGAAAGTAGAATGTTGACAATTTCAGATATTCTAAATTAAAAAGCTTTACTTAAAAACATCCATTTGTTGGAAAATAAAGAATGCTCTCCACCAAATGAAGACATAAACAACAACAACAACAAACAGAAAGACAGCTGTATTAGTCACCTTTGCATTGCTGGGATAAAATAATCTAACATCTGCTGTCTAAAGAGAGAGCTTCACTTGGACTCACAGTGCAGGAGTTTTAGTCTGCGCTCCTCTAGCTCCAAGGCAGATACCACAGCAGAAGTGCATCATAGCCCCATCTGCTCATTTCATGGAGCTCAGAAAGCAGAGAACAGGGAAGAGAAGAAAGGTCCAAGAACCAGATATAGTCCCCCAAATCAGATGAAATTGATGCCTTCGCAACCCAATCACCCTTCAGGAATTTCAATCCAGTCAAGTTCACTATTAACTTTAAATTATACAACAGCAGATCTGGATGTTGGGATTATGGCTAGATGAATGGCAAAACAATTCCTTCAAGTGATGGTGAGAGAGAAATGTACCTCTTGGGTTCAAAAGTAAAGGGGAACCAGTCCAAACTGCTGTCTGGAAAGTATATATATATATGAAAATGCCACTGATGGTTTAGACACGTGCCATACTCTACTGAAAGAAGCCTTACAGTATTATCTCTTGTAAAGTGCTGGCTGTCTAAAAAATTTAAACAAGTCAAAAACAGAGGAATTACTGCGAGGACAATAGAAAGACACAAGAGAAAAAATTACAATGTGCCCTAAGTCTGAACATAATTGATCAATTCCATCAAGAAAGGCAACACAAGATTATTGGTCAAGGTGTATAACAGCGGGCAGGGCCGCGGAGGCGGCAGCCTGCGCTATTGCAATTCCACCAGGTCCAAGAGCGCCCAGGGACTGGGTATAACAGTGGGCAGGGCCACGGAGAGAGCGGCCTGCGCCACTGCTGACATACCAGGTCGGAGCATGCCTTAAGAGTGCCCAGGGACTGTGTATAACAGCCGGCAGAGCCGCGGAGGGAGCAGCCTGTGCTACTGCACCCCAGAAGAGTGCCCAGGGACTGTGTATAACAGCGGTTAGGGCCGCGGAGGAGGTGGCCCATGCCATTGCAGTCCCGCCAAGGTGGGAGCCCGCTGGCCTCCAGGACTACTCCAGAAGAGCACCCAGGGACTGAGTATAAAGCAGGTAGAGCTGGGGAAACAGATGCCAGCACCATCGCAGCCAAGCACAGTCAGAGCCTGCCTTTCTCCACATCAACTGCACAAGCACATTCAGGGACAGTGTATTGGTGAGTAGGTGGGTCTGTTGGAACATCAGCCAGTGCTATTGCAGCTGCACAGCGGCCCAGCCTACTGGTCTCCAGGCCAACTGCACAAGCGAGCCCAGAGAGTGTATTGGTGAGTAGGCGGGCCCACTGCAACCTCAGGCAGCATGATTGCAACAGTGCAAGAGCCAGAGCCTTCCTGCCTCTAAGCAGACAGGAGAAGGTGTTCTGACGGTATTGTTTGAGTGCCCCATATAGTGTGCCAGAACTAGGGGTTTTATTTAGGTCCCAATACAGACTGTAAAGAACAACCCAGGGAACACTAATATTTTAAGGATCCTAAATATTAGGAGGAAAGAGACTTGCAACAAACATTGCCAGACATTAGGGCAGGTACAAAGCCAAAAACAACAGCAACGACAAAAACTCAGAGAGGAGGAAAATTCAAAGTCTCACATACAAAGATTCTCACCTCAAAGTAACACAGGGGGAAGGGAAATAGAGAAGGTTAAAGGCCAGTCTCCAGGGTCCTCGGAAATGGTAACCAAAGCAGATCTAGTCAAATGGAAATCAGAACTGATCTCTGAGATGAAAGCAGAGATACTGGACACAGTCAACACTATGATTAATAAAGCTAAAGAGGAAATCACCAAGTTGAGCGAATCCAAGATAGAAAAAGCAATGGAACCTTTTAAACACCTAGAAGCAGACGTCTAAGAAATTAAGAAAGAAAATGAAAGTTTATGTAATAGAATGAATATGGCAGAAGACCAAATTTCAGACACAGAAGACAGGCTCTCAGCCAATGAATAGGAAAGCCATAATCTATGGAAAAAATCAAGGGATAATGAAAAATCAATCCAAAAGCTTCTAGATGATTTAAACAAGAATAACATAAGATTGAATGGAGTCACAGAGGAAGCAGGAGACAATGCTAAAGACATTAAAAAACTATTCAAAAAGATAATGGCAGAAAACTTCACAGAAAAAGGAAAAGAAATGGACATACAAATATATGAAGCATACAGACCTCCACACGCCCGTGACATGAAAAAATCTACACCTAGGCATATAATTATGAAAGTTCCAGATATCCAAAAAAAGAATGAAATACTGAAAGCAGCTAGAGAAAAGAAAACAATCACAAATCAATAGAAGCCCGCCCAGAACACAGCAGACTTTTCAACTCAAACATTCGATGCAAGAAGGGGCTGGAGTGAAGTATTTCAAGACCTAAAAGAAAACAACTTCCAACCCAGACTTATGTATCCTGCAAAACTATCCTTCAAAATCAATGGGGAAATAAGATACTTCCATGATAAAGAACACCTGAAAAACTTCACAAATACGAAACCTGTGCTCCAAAACATTCTAAAGAATATCTTGGAGAAAAATACGGAAAGTTACAAATCCATGAGAACTAATTGAGTCAACGCATGAGACCAAACAAGGAACTGATTGGAAAAGAGAAAAAGTAGAATAACAGAGCCAAGAACAGGAAAACATGGCAACACTAAATTTGCCTATATCAGTCATAACAATTAATGTCAATGGACTTGACACGCCAATTAAGAGATACAGATTGGCAGAATGGATCAAGAAGCAAGATCCTACAATCTTCTGCATACAAGAAACACACCTAATTCAGAAAGAAACCCATGGACTGAAAATAAAGAGATGGAAAACAATATTCCATGAGACAAGAAACAGAAAGAAAGCAGGAGTGGCGATCTTATTTACAGACAGAATAGACTTCAAGTCAAAACTGATAGAGAGAGATAAAGAGAGATAGAGAGATAGAATGGACACTATCTCTTGGTACACTAAAAATCCAAGAGAAAGAAATAACTATCTTAAATATCCATGCACCAAATTCTAATGCACCCAGCTTTATAAAACAAACATGAATGGACATGAAAAGGAAGATAAACTCCAATACAATAATAGTAGGGCATACCTCAATACCCCACTATCACAAAGAGACAGATTGACTGGACAAAAGTCAATAAAGAAATCCTTGAGCTCAACCAAACTCTTCAGCAAATGCACTTAATAGATGCCTACAGAGTATTTCACCCCACAAAGTCAGAATTTACATTCTTCTCAGCTGCTCATGGATCATTCTCCAAAATAGACCATGTGCTAGTTCACAGAACAGGTGTAAGTAAGTACAAAGGGACTGAAGTTATCCCTTGTATTCTGTCAGACCATAGTGCCGTGAAATTGGAGCTCAATAGCAAAGGAAAGCCCAGGACCCTCACAAACACATGGAAACTGAACAACACTCTGCTGACCAACCAATGGGTCATAGAAGAAATTGAGCAGTTCTTACATCTAAACAACAACTCCAATACAACATATAGAAATCTATGGGACACAATGAAAGCAGTCCTATGAGAAAAATTCATAGCAGTGAAGGCCTACATCCAGAAAATGGAGGAAGCTCAAATAAACAATTTAATGCTGAACCCCAAGAGACTAGAAAGAGAGGAGCAAGAAAAACACAAATCTCACACTAGGCAAGAAATTATAAGGATCAGGGCAGAAATTAATGCAATAGAAACTAAGAGAACGGTACAAAAAAAAAAATCAATGAATCAAAGAGTTGGTTCTTTCAAAGGATAAACAAAATTGATAGACCCTTAGCCAACCTTATTAAAAAAAGGAAGGAAAAGGCTCATATCTATGCTATTAGGAATGAGAACAGAGAAATTGCTACCAACCCAGAGGAAGACCACAGTATAATAAACACCTATTTTGAAAATTTATAGTTTAATAAAATGGAAAGTGTAGAAGAAATGGACAGATTTCTAGACACATATGAACTTCCAAAGCTGAATAAAGAAGATATAGAAATGTTAAATACCCCAATATCAATCTGTGAAATTGAAAGTGTAATTAAAAATTTGCCAACAAAGAAAGCCCTGGACCTGATAGTTTTACTACTGAATTCTATAAAACTTTTAAGGAAGAGTTAGCGCCTCTACTTCTTAAACTTTTTAATGAAATTGAAAAGGAGGCCATACTCCCAAACTCCTTCCTGGAAGCAACCATTACCCTGATTCCAAAAGCAGAGAAAGACCCAACCAAAAAAGAGAACGATAGGCCAATATCCCTAATGAACATCGATGCAAAAATCCTTAATAAGATACTGGCCAACAGAATACAGAGAATTATCAAAAAGATTATACATCCTGACTAAGTTGGATTCATCCCAGGTATACAAGGATCATTCAACATACATAAATCAATAAATGTTATACACTATATTAATAGACTCAAGGACAAAAATCATATGGTCATCTCAATTGATGCAGAAAAAGCGTTTCATAAAATACAACACCCATTTATGTTCAAAACCCTGCAGAAGATCAGAATAGATGGTCTGTATCTCAAACTAATAAAAGCTATCTGTGAGAAACCATCAGCCAGTATCATACTAAATGGTCAAAAATTGAAACCTTTCACATTAAGATCAGGAACAAGACAAGGATGCCCTCTCTCAACACTTCTGTTTAATATAGTTCTTGAAATATTACCATAACAATTAGGCAAGAGAAAGAAATAAAAGGAATAAAGGTAGGAAAAGAAGTTAAACTGTCATTATTTGCTGATGACATGATACTCTATCTAGAGGATCCTAAAAACTCAATTAAAAAACTGCTGGACCTAATGGCCAAATTTAGTCACATAGCTGGATACAAGATCAACGTTCAAAAATTAATAGCCTTTGTATACACAAATAGTAGATCCACTGAGATAGAAATTGGGGAGTCAGTTCCTTTCAGAATTGCACCCCCAAAAATAAAATATCTAGGAATCAGTCTAACAAAGGAGGTGAAAGGCCTCTACTCTCAAAAACTATAGCATTCTATAAAAGGAGATAAAAGACGATATCAAAAAATGGAAAGACATACCTTACTCCTGGGTGGGAAGAACCAATATCGTCAAAATGGCTATACTCCCAAAACTACTATAGAGATTCAATGCAATCCTGATTGAAATCTCAACAACATGTTTCACAGATTTAGAGAAAAAAATCCAAACTTTCATCTGGAACCACAAAAGACCTAGAATAGCCAAAGCAATTCTAAGCAACAGGGACATGGTGGGGGGTATTACAACTCCAGACCTGAAACTATACTATAAAGCCACTGTGATAAAAAAAACTGCATGGTACTGGCAGTGTAACAGACCTGAGGGTCAATGGAGTAGACTAGAAGATCCAGAAACTACTCCAGATACACTGAGCTGCCTCATCTTTGACAAAGGAGCCAAAAATCCTCAGTGGAGGAAAGATAGCCTCTTTAACAAATGGTGCTGGAAAAACTGGACTTTTACTTGCCAAAGACTAAAGTTAGACCTAGCTCTTTCACCATGTACCAAGCTAAAATCAAAGTGGATAAGAGACCTAAATATTAAAACAGACACTCTAAACCTGCTGCAAAACAGGTTAAGTAAAACTCTTGAAGACACTGGCTTAGGGAAAGACTTCTTGAACAAAACCTCTTTAGCACAGGAATTGGCAGAAGAAATCAGCAAATGGGACTTCATTCTTTTAAAAAGCTTCTGCACAGCAAAGGAAACCACCAACAGAGCAAGAAGGCAACCAACAATGTGGGAAAAAAAATCTTTACCAGTTGTTCCTCAGATAAGGGCTTACTATCTAGAATATATAGAGAGGTTTAAAAAATCAGCCCACCCAAATTTAAAGACCCAATTCAAAAACGGGCATCTGAAATGAACAGATACTTTTCAGAGGAAGAAATAAAAGCACCTAAGAAGCATATCAAGAAATGTTCAATATCACTAGTCATTCAAGGGATACAAGTGAAAACAATACTGAGATTTCATCTCACTCCACAAAAAATGGCTGCTATCTTAGAATTAGCCAGCAACAAATATGTTGGCGAAGCTGCGGAAAAGGAACCCTTCTCCACTGTTGGTGGGAATATAGACTTGTACAACCCCTGTGGAGATCAGTTTGCAGATTCCTCAAAAAGTTGGATTGGAGGTCCCATTTGACCTGGCCATCGCTCTGCGTGGTACATATACACAATAATTAAAAGACTTATATCACAGTCACATATGTGCACCCATGTTTATAGCAGCTCAGTTTGTGATTGCTACACCTTGGAAACAACCCAAATGTCCATCAGATAGAGGCTGGATAAAAAAGTTGTGGTTCTTCTACAGAATGGAGTATTACTCTGCCATAAAAAATGATAAGTTTGAATCATTTATACTTAAATGGACATACATTGAGGACATCCTCATAAGTGAAATAAATAGGTCACAGATAGGTAAATATTGTATCTTTTCTCTGGTATGAGAAAATAAAGATATA